>VIBQ01000069.1:188417-210858 GCA_006937295.1 Carpinus fangiana | reverse complement strand
GCAGGTGTAGTGCACTCACTCGCACTCCGCTCGATCCTTTTCCAAAATCACGTTTGCCTAATTCTCTGTTTACAGGCCTGCTTATCAGTGGCTGGACCACTAGCGTCATGCAGAGGTTTTCCAATGACCTGTCACACTTTGGACTGTATGTCTGGGCTCAAGGCCATATGTTCGCTGTCCGCTGTGATACGTCCGCTCTCAAGACCATACGTCCGCTTTGAGATTTTCAGGGAAAACCTCATTTTTCTCCACTCGTCCTCTTATTCTCCAAATCAACTCCTAAGACTAACAAAGGGCTCCTAAGGCCTGCTAATTCGAAATGAAATCTCCATGCAATGCGATCATGCTAAGTTAACATAACATTATCCTAAACAAGATTTAAAGCATAACTAAAGCTAAAACTATGACTATCAACATAAGAAAATAATAGAGAAGCATAACGACGTAATTAAAGAGCTATGTAACCAAGCATTACCTCCTTGAAGTGATATGATTGGTGCCAAATATTGTATATTTGACCCTCCTTCACTTATGTTTATTAAGCTCTTAGCTTAGTTAATTTCTAATGTTTTAGTTTGTTTTAGTGTTTTATGGTTTTGCAGGTCCTTGAATTCAAACTGCAGTTAAAATGGTAAAAAAGTGCAAAAAGTGAACTCGCCCCTGCCAGTGCTTTCGAGCGCAGTGGGGAGCGATCGAGCTCATGCCACATACACCCGTATTTTTTGCATCGCCCTAGCCGCCATCGCTAACTTGCTTGCGGTGTGGGATTTCAGGAGTAGTTACGTGCACTCGAGCACACTGCATGCGATCGAGCGCACATATGGTTGTGCTTGAGCGCACTGCCTGCAATCGAGCACACCTACGTGACCTGGCAGCATATTATTTTGTCTATAAATAAGAGCTCTTGTATATTTTGAGACTTACGTTTTGGGAGGCGCCTTTAAGGCCAGAAACCCTCTGTTCCTCACTGTGTAGCCCTTCTAAATGTCATTTTATTTTATAATGCTTAGTTTTGTTTTCATTTTGTCTCTTATTTTCATGAGAGGCTAAATCTTCAACTAAGGTTGAAGATGAAGCCTCACCATGGTTTATCTACATGTTTGTGTGTTTAGTTTAATACTCTATCCGTCGTTTAATGTTTTGTTTGTTCGTTTCAATTTAGTTTCGTGACAAAATTGTGTTGATTGTTATTTATGAATCATTAAACGTCCAATATCCACTGTGACTGGTCTAGGGTACATCGGATGATTCTATCGAGTCCAATATCCATTGTGATCAACGATACATCGGATGATTCGATTTCGATTAAATATTCATTGTGACCGTTTAACGGAAAATACATCGGATGATTAGACTAGATTTTAATAATAGCAATAGAACATGCATATGTGCTTTATCGTAGACGGATATATGAACAAAGTGTTAGCGCTTAGAGTAGGTGTATCCTAATCATTTTGGAAGTATGAACTAAGCATGTTAATATGTTTATTAATGTGGTGAGGTGGATTCTAGACCTTAGTGTTTTTATTTATTTGTTTTTAAGCATTTAGATTAGTTTACATTGTATGCACGCCACATGTTTGATATTTGGAACTAGGTTAAGATAGGGTTAGTTTAGGCATAGAATTAGTTTTTCACAAACGCAATTCCCTGTGGATTCGATCTCGTACTTTCGCAACGCTACATGAACAACGACTCGTGCTATTGCGAGTACATTAAATTTGTACACCATGAAACTCCAAGAGTTCCTTCACCCTTAGCACCGAAACACACAAAATCTCACAAAACACTCACAAAGGAAGGATTTTCGCAACATAGGGGTGTGAGAGAGCGTGAGAAATGAGGAGGGGAAAGGGGTATTTATAGCTGAGAGGCTCCACCAACTCTCAAGAAAAGTAGCAGACGTTTGCCAAACCCCAGTGTATGTCTGGCACTATTACACAGTGGTCCAAAGGCTGTCTCGTACGTTTAGGTATTATCCAGAGGGTATACCAAAAAGTAGCGTGCGTCCATGTGCTTTTGAGCGTACGTCTGTGTACTATTCACAAAGTTCAGTGTTCTATCTGTCAGCGTACGTCCGGTGTTTTTGCTTACATTCGCACAAAAGATAAGAGCATACGTCCGCTTAACCTAGCGTACGTCCATCCAATGGTCCAAATTGCCCCTCTATTGTCCTTAGTGACCCAAAGCCCAAATTAGCCCCCTTAACTAAGCCACTTATGCCTAATTAATTATTTGGGTCACTACAAGGGTTTCATCTTTCTACTGTTGTATAGATATCAAGTACCCCGAGGATTTCTTCCATGTCCGCAAGACTAAAAACTTTGTTAGGAACAGCTGTGTAACGACCTAGGGAAAAGCACTAGCCACTTATGTGCTATCACCACAAAAGGACTAGTCAATTTGAAGCTTTCCTATAATTCATTATAAAGCACAGTTTCACCTAGTAACTAGGCAATGTGGGACTTGGCACTCATGACTATCTTTATAAATCACCCACTCTATGTGGGCTTCTTCTCATCTTCCCAATATAGGACCGAGGTGTTACAAACTCCCCCTCTTAAATTCTTGACGTCCTCGTCAGGGCCACGTCATGCAATACTCTAGTACCACATGACCTGGCGTTACTAGGTGGCTTTGATACTATTTGTAACGATCCAGGGAAAAGCATTAGCCACATCTGCGCTATCACCCCAAAAAGACTAGTCAATTTGTAGCTTCCATAGAATTCATTATAAAGCCCAATTTCACCTAGTAATTAGGCAATGTAGGACTTAGTGATCGTATCAAAAATAATACTCGCAAGTGTACGAATCGTGTGCAGTAAAGTGCGCGTAAAAATGCGAGGTCGAACCACAGAGAACGGTGTTTTGCAATTAAAAACTAATACAACTCTCAAATTAAACGTATCTTAACCTAGTCCCAAGGAGGATTGATTTTGAACAATTTAAAAGTGCAGAAATAAAATTAAACTGAAAATGCAGGGATAAAAATAACTAAGGTTAAAGATGAACCTCACCCAATAAAGATAAACTTAATACATTAAACACTCATTCTCCGTTTTTAAACTTTAAACCCTTCAACACACTCTATTGTGGTAATTGACACAAGTCAAACCGAATAACGTGTTTACCGTTAAGGAGCGACAATGAGTATTGATTATGGATAAAATCATCCACTGTATCCTTGGATCACAGTGGATATTGAATCACAACCAAACACTCGTTGTGCACCCGGCTTGGAACACATCACCGGATGACTATCAATGCATCAACAACACACAACCATTCAATTATTTGTCACAGAAATTAAATGACGAATGCGGAATTAAATAACGGAAAATAAGCATAAAATGTAAAAGCAAGAAATTTAAACTAAGGGTGAGGCTTCATCTTCAACCTAAGTTGAAGATTTTAGCCACCCATTGAATAATAAAGCATAAATGAATTGAAATAATGCATTAAAATTAAATTAAAAGAAAAGTTTACAACTAAAAGGGGCGGAGCAATGCAAACAGAAGCAAAATGCTCTCTAAAAACGCCCCAAAGGAATGTGTGTTCGACCAAATGGCCTTGGGTCCTATTTATAGGCAAAATTTCCTACGAGTGCGTTCGAACGCAGTACTGAGTTGTGCGTTCGATCGCACAATGTGCGTTCGACCGCAGAAAACCATAACGGCGCATGCTGAAGCGATGGACTCCTAGGGCACCCGCGCGATACGCGGGTTGACGGGGACTGCGATCGATCGTGTCCCTGCGTTCGACCGTCAGTGCGTTCGAACGCACCAAGTGCGGTCGAACGCACTTGGCAGGGGTCCAAATCTTCACTTAGTGTCTTTTTGCTCTCTTGTGGCCAACTTTTGTTGTAAAGACCTGAACAACTCAAAACACTAAAAATACCACAAATAATTAGAAATTAACAATACTAAGAGCCTAACGAATATAAATTAAGGGGTTCAAATAAGCACTTTTAGGCACTCATCACTTAGCACTCATGACTATCTTTATAAACCACCCATTCTATGTGGGCTTCTTCTCATCTTCCCAATATGGGACCGGGGTGTTACAATCTAGCTTAGATCCTTGAAGTTATCAATGGAATTCTGGGGCAACCTCCCGAACCATTCCTGGGCAATCCCAGACAAAGTGAGGGGGAAGGCCTGGCATGCCACCTCACTGGGGGTCTTATGAAGACTAAGGAGAGTTCTGTAGTACTCCAAGTGCTCGGCAAGATCTCCTTCCCCAGTATAGGCCAAAATTTGTGGGGCCTTGAATTTTTCAGGCAGATGGAAATCTGCCACCCAATTAGTGAATGGTGAGTCAGTATCCAAGATGAGTTTTTCTACCACAAGGGCTTTCCACCCTTCCTTTTTCTCTATGAGAGCACATCTCCTTTCTAAGCCAGCAAGTTTACCCATTCCTCCCGGGTCCTCCTAGTAGTTTGTTCCCGATGATTGTTATGTTGGTGATTTTCTCCTTGAAAATTGTCCTCCTATCGACGACCTTCATGGCGCTGATTGTTGTTGACATGGCTACCGCGCTCTTCTTCTTCGTGGCTTTCCTGGTTTATCTCGAGAAAAGATGGATCTAGTATGTGGAGTCACATACCTAGGTTCTCCCGGGTTAAGGCCACAACCAAGGCTTCTAACGCTGCTATGTGGTTCCTGACAACGTTTCCCATAATAGGTGGACCTCCGGGTAAAGGAGGCAGAATAACTAGATTTTGTGGGGCACCTTGGTCTAGCAGAACATTATGATTCTGCTGGGCTTTCTTTCACCGATTGTTTTGATTCTCTGAACGTGTTTTTGGTGCCATAACAATTTTTTTTTTATGAGAAACAAATAATCGTTCCCACAAATGGTTCCAAACTGTTATAATAGTTTCTGGTACGGCTTGAGCTACACGTTCTTCATGGCGTGATAGATCTAGAATATGCTTGTGATGTTCCCTAATGGCTACAAAATAATAAGAGTGTCAAAAATCCGCCGGCCACTATGTCGGGGAAACTCCAATGCCTATGAACTGAGCTCAATAATTTTGTCTAATGGAATAGATGAGAGAGCCTATATATGTATCTTGTGTAGTGTAATGCCCCGAGAATTAATTAACTGGTAATTAATTCCATGGTTCATCTCCCAGCCTTATTCCACTCCAAACAAGACTCAGAAAGCTCCACTCCTCAAAAACAAAGGATACTAAGCAGCGAAAAGTAATTAAGTTCTTAACATTGAATCATTACAACCAAAGCATTTAACTAAAGATCATCAAAGGAACAGAAATTACACTATACATATCATCGTTACGAGGAATCTATGCTATATCTTAATATGCAAGCATGCATCAAGCCCTAAGTCTACAACATAACTCAAAAAGTAGTAATTACCATGAGTACACTCCTAAGCTTGCAATAAGTCCTCTAGCATCTCCCGGGTCAAATCCTCCACAGTATATGGATGTTTTACGATATCCATCTTCTACTAAACTATCTATAACAGCATAGTTGTATATGTGGAGAAAAAAGGAAAATAATACAAGGGTAAGTCTGAAGACTTAGTGAGTATAAATGTACATGACATACCTATCATGAAATGGTGAATTTAGTTATATATAAAGCACATGCAGCATTATGATCTGACAGTTTATCATGGATGTGATATAGATATAATATATGCTTATAATCATTGAGTAACAATAATAGTTCAACTATATGGTCTACCCGAGATATTACCCCTTCTCCGTAGTGGTTGATGCTATCCTAAGGGACTTGTAGTAAAGTACCGGTGCCCCGGATACCGTACATAACACTAACAACCGAGTCCGACCTCGGGTGGCCCACACTGCTAATGATGTATGTCCTATAGTGACTATCCATTGAGAATGATTGCGCCTTGGTCGCAAAACCTTTGGATACACACACATGTTGACCATAAAGTTAACCCGTATAGTAAGCTCATGGCTATTATACCGCATGTACCGGTATACCATGTCATACAACGCATAATTTTACATGCATAGTTTTATAAGTCTCATTATTATCTTATTAATCGACACTCTTTTTCACAAAAGAGAGTTATCAGTAGTTCCAAAATGAATTTCATGAGAGTTGCAAAATATGCATGTTTGATATTATAAAATAAGGGTAATTACCTTTTGGGCCCATGAACTACAACGCCTTGACACTTTCCTCCCATGAACTACCAACTATGACACTTGACCCCATCAAACTACCATCTTATGACACTTTCCCCCCTTCTGTCACTCAAAGGGATGGTGAATGGAGAGAGAAATTTTTTTCCATTTTTGCCCCCACTTTAGGAGGGTATAAGTGTCATTTTAGTGATTTGAAGTGGGGGCAAAAATAGAGAAAAAAAACAAATTCTCTCTGTTGAACGTTAGTTTTAACCCCTTTGACTGATGAAAGGGGGAAAGTGCTATAAGATTGATGGAGATCAAGGCACCACTTCGAAGGATCTCGTTCAAATACCAATTGGGCCGGTTACAAGGGCACGAGCAAAGAAGTTCAAGGATGTACTCAACGGACTCATTCAAGAGTTATGGACTCAAGCAAATTCGTAGAGGCCCATTGAGCATGATCCACGTGGGCAACAAAGAATCGTCACCTTGTTTCAAGTTCTAGAAGGATCCGATCAAGGCTAAGAATTGGCAAGAAATATTTTGAGTCTATTCTAGAAGGATCGGATTGCATGGCTACTCTAGGCGTCCAGCTCTTCATTCCTATTTTAGCTTCTTTCCTATGCTGCATCATTGGTAATGACGCAGAAGGAAAAATAAATAAGTTGGAATTTTAATTATATTTGGGTCTTATTAGTTAATTAGGTTATTTATATTTAAATGGATGTTTTATCTATATTTTAAGAGTTATTGTAATGGGCTTGGCCCAAAGTCATCTTATCTAGGGTTAGAGATATTTTATGATTAGATAATGGGCTTAGCCCAAAGTCAGTCAAATTAGGGTTAGGTTTTATTTTACAGTATCTATTTAAATACTCTTTGTACTCCTATGGAGAACAGACATTTTTTTATTATTGATAAAACTTGTGAGGTTTATTCTCTTTGGTTCTTTGAAGAACTACTTGAACTTATCGGGATTTCCCGTGGCGTTCATCTTGACTTATCAAACGGAAATTCCACCACCGTTTGTGGCGTCTTCCTTATACCGAGGTTCTTGTTTGTCATAAACAACGGGTCGAGGTCTTCCATTCGAATCTGTCCATAGAACGATCTTGGGTTCCCTTTCGTTGTTGGGTCTCGTTATTCTTGGCGGGGTTCACATCATTTGGTATCAGAGCACGGTTTCTAGTTCAGGTTTTCCTATCCTTTAACATCTTTCATTCTTTTGTTTCTTCTTTAGCCGTCCACATTATTTATCTCTTCTTAGCCGAATTTCCTTTACTTTAATGTTCAATCTTTGTTTGTTTTTGTTGATGTCTAAACTATTGGTCTGGTCTCACTTCTTCTAGTTATTTCGAAATCTTATTTCATTATTCTCAAAAGCTAGTCGCTGATCCAAAAAAAAAAAAAAAAAAAAAAAAAACTATTCTGTTCTACCAAAATTTCAAACTGCCATATTCCTTCTAATTCAAATCTGACAAATTCCATATTCTTTGTGTTCAAATATGAAATTCCTTGATTAGTGCTTGGTGAATTGTTGCTCGAAACTATTCTGTGCTTCCAAAATTTAAAACTACCATATTCCTTCTAATTCTAATATGAAATTCCTTGATTAGTTCTTGGTGAATTGTTGCTGGAAATTTTGAGTTGTTTGTGTAGTTTCAAAAGAACTAAAAGAGAATTATCGAGTGAAAAGAGGCAAGAGTGGTGAGAACATCGGAGGGTAAGAGCCATATTATTTTGAGTGAAACACGAGTGGAGAGTGATCCAAATTCTTGAGTGTAAACACGTAAGGGAGTGATTCGTGAGGTCCTTTTTTTTATTTTTTTTTTTTTTTTTCTAACCTTTGTTTTGCAGCAATCATGACTCAAGATAGTGGTAAGAGCATTGCCGAAAACGATACAAAATTGACTGATCCGAAAGTGTTTATGGAGGCCATGATGAGTGAGATGAGGCGTGTGATGAAGATGGAGATGGAGCAGATTCACGAAAGGATAGATCAGATGGAGAATAGACGTGAGGAGCAACCACAAAACGGTCGTAATTTGCGTAGAAGGGGAAGAGTTCCACCGAGGGAGGAGGATGAAGAGCGTTATGGGTCTGGTTTTGATGAAGAAGAAGATCGGGAGTCCATTGTTAACAATAGGAGACCCGGAGGAAGATTTGGAGAAGCTAGGAATCGCGAAGATAACAACTTGGGTGGTATTAAGATGAAGATTCCGTCCTTTCAAGGTAGATCTGATCCTGAGGCATATCTTGAGTGGGAGAAGAAGATGGAGTTCGTGTTTGATTGCCACAACTACTCGGAGACAAAGAAGGTAAAATTAGCCGTGATTGAATTTTCTGAATATGCTATTACTTGGTGGGATCAGCTTGTGATAAACAGGAGGCGGAATAGAGAATGACCAATAGACACATGGGAGGAGATGAAAGTAGTGATGAGAAAGCGGTTCATTCCAAGTTACTACTACCGAGAGTTGTACAAAAAGCTACAAGGTCTTAGACAAGGGAGTCAAAGCGTAGAGGATTACTACAAGGAGATGGAGATTGCTATGATCCGCGCTAATGTAGAGGAGGATCGGGAGGCCACAATGGCTAGATTTTTACTTGGCTTAAACCGGGAGATCCATGATAAGGTAGAGATGCAGCATTATGTGGAATTGGAAGATATGGTGCATATGGCTATCAAAGTGGAAGAACAACTCAAGAGAGGGAGTGGGACACGTGCAGGCCATAACTCTAGTTCTACCTCTTGGAAGTCGAGTCATGCCAAGCCGCTGGACAAGTTACAAATGGCCAAACCCGAACCCAAGTCCGCGGCCACCAGCCACGTTCCTCAAGGTAAAACCGAAGCCTCTTCCTCTAGGAATCGTGATATTAAATGTTTTAGATGTCAAGGCAGGGGCCACATAGCAAGTCAATGTCCAAACAAGCAAGCCAATGGTGAAATTGTGACCGATTGTGAAGATTCCGACACTGACGACATGCCGCCATTGGAGGATGTCTTCGAGGAGGAGTATTTAGCCCCTGACGCATTGACATTGGTGGCAAGGAGAGCATTGAGCTTGCAAGCAAAAGGAGTTGATGAAGTATAGCGGGAGAACATCTTTCACACTAGGTGCTACGTTAAAGACAAGGTATGTAGTATGATTATTGATGGTGGTAGTTGTACTAATGTTGCAAGCACAATTATGGTGGGGAAATTGGGATTGCCCATGGTAAAGCACCCTAGACCATACAAGTTGCAATGGCTAAATGATAGTGGTGAGATAAGGGTGAACAAGCAAGTGTTAGTTGCATTTCGAATCGGTAAATACGAAGATGAGGTGTTGTGTGATGTAGTACCGATGCAAGCGGGACACTTATTACTAGGGCGTCCATGGCAGTTCGATAGGAAAGTGAAGTATGATGGCTTTACGAACAAGTACTCTTTTGTACTTAATCAACGATCAATCACTCTTGTACCATTGACATCGCAGCAAGTATACGAGGATCAAGTGAGATCACAAAAGGAGAGTGATCAAAAGAAAGAGAGTGAGCAAAAGAAAAAGAGTGAAAATCAGAGAGAGGCCGAGAAAAATGAGAGAGAAAAAGAAAATCAAAGTTTGGCCCTTGAGAGAAAATCAGAGAGAAAACAAAAGAATTTCTATGCAAAAGTGAGTGTGATCAAGCGAGCAATGTTTTCAAATCAGCTGATGATTGTACTTTTGTACAAAGAGGCACTTTTAAACACTAACGAACTTGACCTTGCTTTGCCTAGTTCTATTGTTTCTCTTTTGCAGAAGTACGAGGATGTCTTCCCCAAGGAAACACTTCATGGGTTACCCCCAATCCGAGGGATTGAACATCAAATTGATTTTGTTCCCAATGCAACCATTCCAAACTGACCAGCTTATAGGAGCAATCCCGAGGAGACAAAGGAGCTTCAACGGCAAGTAAGTGAATTATTGGAGAAAGGGCATGTGAGGGAGAGCATGAGCCCATGTGCGGTTCTGGTCTTACTTGTACCTAAAAAGGATGGGACGTGGAGAATGTGCATTGATTGCTGAGCCATCAACAACATAACTGTAAAGTATCGTCATCCTATCCCACGCTTAGATGATATGTTAGATGAGCTGCATGGTTCTTGCATATTTTCTAAGATTGATTTAAAAAGTGGCTATCATCAAATTAGGATAAAAGAAGGAGATGAATGGAAAACCGCCTTTAAAACAAAATATGGTTTGTATGAATGGTTAGTTATGCCTTTTGGTTTGACTAATGCTCCGAGCACCTTTATGAGACTTATGAACTATGTTTTGCGTGCATTTATAGGCAGATTTGTTGTTGTCTATTTTGATAATATACTCATTTATAGCAAAAACCTAGATGATCATGTAGTACATGTGAAATCCGTTTTAGATGTGCTAAGGAAAGAAAGGTTATTTGCTAATTTAAAGAAGTGCACTTTTTACACCGATAAGCTTGTATTTTTGGGATTTGTTGTTAGTGCACAAGGTATATAGGTTGATGAAGAGAAGGTACGTGCAATCCAAGATTGGCCGAGCCCCACAAGTGTAGGTAATGTTCGTAGTTTTCATGGAATTGCTAGTTTCTACCGGCGATTCGTGAAGGACTTCAGTAGCTTAGCCGCACAGCTTACCGAAGTGATCAAGAAGAATGTTGGATTTCGGTGGGGAGAAGAACAAGAGAAGGCATTTCAATTAATCAAAGAGAAGCTGACTAACGCACCTTTGTTGTCTTCACCTAACTTTTCTAAAACGTTTGAAATTGAATGTGATGCTTCAGGTGTTGGTATAGGCGCCGTTCTTATGCTAGAAGGACGACCAATTGCTTACTTCAGCGAGAAACTCAGCGGGGCAGCCTTAAACTACCCAACTTATGACAAGGAGTTGTATGCATTGGTTCGGGCTTTAGAGACGTGGCAGCACTACCTATGGCCTAAGGAGTTCGTGATTCACATCGATCATGAGTCCTTGAAACACTTGAAGGGCCAACACAAGCTAAACAAAAGGCGTGCGCGATGGGTGGAGTTCATAGAGACATTTCCATACGTCATTTGGTACAAGCAAGGTAAGAAAAATGTAGTCGCCGATGCACTTTCTCGCAGGTATGCCTTACTCTCCACACTTGATGGAAAATTGCTTGGTTTTGAACACATTAAAGAATTATATGCTGAAGACCACAAATTTTGTGAGGAATATCGAGCTTGTGAGAAAATCGCCTCTGGTAAGTTCTTTAGGCTTGATGGATTCCTATTTCGAGAAAATAAGCTATGTATGCCTAACTGTTCTATGAGGGAGTTATTAGTGCAGGAATCACATGGTGGGGGATTAATGGGACATTTTGGAGTTACAAAGACTTTAGCTATTTTGCAGGGCCACTTCTATTGGCCTCACATGAAACGAGATGTTGAACGGATTTGTGGTAGATGTGTCACATGTAGGCAAGCTAAATCCAAAGTACAGCCCAACGGTTTGTATACTCCTTTACCAATTCCTAGTGAGCCTTGGATTGATATTTCAATGGATTTTTTGTTAGGATTGCCTAGGCCTAAACGTGGAAGAGATTCCATTTTTATGGTCGTGGATAGATTTTCTAAAATGGCACATTTTATTCCATGTCACAAAACGGATGATGCTTCGCATGTTGATGATTTGTTCTTTAGAGAGATTGTGAGATTACATGGCATGCCTAGGACAATTGTTTCGGATAGAGATGCTAAGTTCTTGAGTTATTTTTGGAAGACTTTGTGGTGTAAGCTAGGTACTAAGCTATTGTTTTCCACTACTTGTCATCCACAAACTGATGGTCAAACTGAAGTAGTAAATAGGACTTTGTCTATTCTATTGAGGGCAATCATTAGAAAGAACATCAAAACATGGGAGGAATGTTTACCACATGTTGAGTTTGCATATAATAGAGCTGTTCATTCTGCTACCAAATTTTCGCCATTTGAAATTGTATATGGGTTTAATCCTTTAACTCCATTGGACTTATCTCCTTTACCTTTGACGGAGCACGTTAATCTAGATGGCAAAAAGAAAGCTGACTTTGTGAAGCAGATTCATGAGAAAGCAAGACTCAACATTGAGCGAAGAACGGAGCAATATGCCACACAAGCCAACAAGGGACGTCGCCAGCTGGTTTTTGAACCCGGAGATTGGGTTTGGCTGCATATGAGAAAAGAAAGATTCCCGGCGAAAAGACGTTCCAAATTGCTCCCAAGAGGAGATGGTCCTTTCCAAGTCCTCGAGCGTATCAATGACAACGCTTACAAGCTAGATTTACCTGGTGAGTACAATGTAAGTGCCACTTTTAATGTTACTGATTTGAGTCCTTTTGATGTAGGTGATGATTTGAGGGCAAATCCTTTTCAAGAGGAGGGGAATGATGGAGATCAAGGCACCACTTCGAAGGATCTCGTTCAAGTACCAATTGGGCCGGTTACGAGGGCACGAGCAAAGAAGTTCAAGGATGTACTCAACGGACTCATTCAAGAGTTATGGACTCAAGCAAATTCGTGGAGGCCCATTGAGCATGATCCACGTGGGCAACAAAGAATCGTCACCTTGTTTCAAGTTCTAGAAGGATCCGGTCAAGGCTAAGAATTGGCAAGAAATATTTTGGGTCTATTCTAGAAGGATCGGATTGCATGGCTACTCTAGGCGTCCAGCTCTTCTTTCCTATTTTAGCTTCTTTCCTATGCTACATCATTGGTAATGACGCAAAAGGAAAAATAAATAAGTTGTAATTTTAATTATATTTGGTTCTTATTAGTTAATTAGGTTATTTATATTTAAATGGATGTTTTATCTATATTTTAAGAGTTATTGTAATGGGCTTGGCCCAAAGTCATCTTATCTAGGGTTAGAGATATTTTATGATTAGATAATGGGCTTAGCCCAAAGTCAGTCAAATTAGGGTTAGGTTTTATTTTACAGTATCTATTTAAATACTCTTTGTACTCCTATGGAGAACAGACATTTTTTGATTATTGATAAAACTTGTGAGGTTTATTCTCTTTGGTTCTTTGAAGAATTACTTGAACTTATCGAGATTTCCCGTGGCGTTCATCTCGACTTATCAAACAGAAACTCCACCACCGTTTGTGGCGTCTTCCTTATACCGAGGTTCTTGTTTGTCGTAAACAACGGGTCGAGGTCTTCCATTCGAATCTGTCTATAGAACGATCTTGGGTTCCCTTTCGTTGTTGGGTCTCGTTATTCTTGACGGGGTTTACATCAAAGTTGGTAGTTTGATGGGGTCAAGTGTCATAGTTGGTAGTTCATGGGGGGAAAGTGTTAAGGTGCTATAGTTCATGGAGGCAAAAGGTAATTACCCCTATAAAATAGATATGCAATGGAGAAAAAATAACAACAAAGCATCCATGTGAGTTTGTACTCACCCGAGTCGTAAAGCTCCTCCACGAAATTCCCTTGAGACTCCATAACCTTGAATACTAAGAAAAGACCTATCATTAGTTCTAAATCCAACTAAATGAACCTAGAGCATAAAAATAGAGGCTATCAGACGATTGGCCAAAGTTGCATTCCCTAGAACACTTATAACCGTACGTCCAGTCTTGTGACCATACATCAGCTCAGAGGGTTTCAGGTAGAACTTCATTTGGTTCAACTGTCCTCCTATGTGACGCCCCGCCCAATGGGAATATCAATTAACTAGTAATTTATCCCATGGCGCGCCATCTCAGCCATGTCCCTCCAAGACACGACCTCAGGGAAACACCTTCCTCGTCGTAACGAGAAAACTGCAGCGGAAGACTTTACCAAGACTATGGGATTAAGAATAGTAAATGAAACATCACACAACAACACCAGAGATAAAGTACTACATCCACAATATGATAAATAGTAGCCAAATGTACCGGTCATCAGACCGTCAACAAGAGGATAGATACAACCCCAAAATAAGATACATCAATATTGTTCACAAAAGATCAACAGATCAAAGCCTAGACTTAAGCTTAAGCAAAACTAATGAGATCAGAATCTCAATCATGTCTGCACAGGCAGATCCTCCATCTTCCCACATCGCCCTAAGCCAAACAGGATCCATACCCTCAAAGATCACCTGTATCAGGTCCTGAGCAATCACCCAAGTAGTCTCCGACGGCATCTTCGTCAAGTGTAGCTAAACCGCGCAATTATTCGTAATGATGGAAAATGATATAAAATAAAGGGGGTAAGTCTAAGACTTAGTGACTTTTAATGCAGATAATACCCATGCCAGTTTTAGTAATGAACTCAGATGTTTAATAGGCAAAAGCAGTTCGATCATGACAGCTTATTAATGCGTGATAAATGTATACTAATGATATATGCATATGATGTAAACAATGATCATAGTTCAACAGTATGGTCTACCCGAGATATTACCCCTTCTCAAGAGGGTTGATGCTGTCCTGAAGAATCTATAATACAATGCCAGTGCCCCAGCAATTGTACAACATACCGTACGTAACATTAATGGCACGATCGGGTTCGACCCCGAGTGGCCCACACCAACTAATGACGTCCGTCCTGTAGTGACCGAACCATTGGGAATGTTGCATCAAGGTCACAAAACCAATTTATCCAAAAACCCGTATAACACAGCCATTTGACCATAAAGCTAACATGTATAGTAAGCCCATGACCATTACTACCGCACGTACCGCTGTACCATGTCATACGGTGTAATTATCTTATTTGTATTTTATATGCATGTCATTTTACAAGTCCCACTTGGTTAACATGTTCAGCACAACGTTTTTCTCAAAATGACAGAGTTCATGTGCAATAAGTACAAACGATGAGAGTTGTAAAATATGCATGTTTTCTCGATACATAAAATAGATGTGTAGTGCATGGGAAAATAGCAATGAGCATTATGTGAGTTAAAACTCACCTGGATCGATACGCGTCTCCGAAAACTATAAAAGATCCGGGTTCTCCAAATCTGTGGAAAACCTTCTATTAGTCCTAATTCTACTAAACAACTTTAAGTAAGGAAAACAGGAGTTATGGGACGGTTGGTGAAAATAGGGTTTTCCTATCACACAGTGATCGTACGTCAGGGCTTGAGAGCATATGTCTGCTATGTAACGACAAGCCGTACGTCTGCTGTATGGGTCCTCAGGGAGAACCTCATTTTCTCTCCACAGTCCGCCTATTTTCTGACTCCTAAGGTTATTAGGAACACCCTAAAGCCTTCTAGTCTAATGTATAGCCTCCATGCAACGTAACAACGCTAAGCTAACGAAAACGCAAACCCAAACGGGTCTTAAAAGCACAACTAAGCTAACAACTACAACTAAATATAAAACGGGCAGCATAACAACGTAATTAAAAGCTATGGATCGAATGTTACCTCCTTGAAACAAAATCGCAAGAGTTTCACCTCACAAACGTTCCGAACTCACAAACGTCTCACACACACACGCTCACAACACACTCAACACTATGGAAACACTCTGGCAGCCTGGGGGCATTATGAATTTGTAAAAAACACGAAGGGGGTAGGGTGTTATTTATAGGCTCAGAAAAGCAGCGAAGGCCGGCCAAGGGGCGTACGTCTGGTGGTTCTTGCCAAGTGATTCCATGGCTGCCTCGTATGTCTAGGTATTATCCAGAGGGTATTCAAAAAGTAGTGTACGTCCAGTGGTCCTACGTACGTCCGCCTGTACGATTTGCAGAGTGTACGTCCGCCAAAAGTCTAAATCACCCCTCTAGTGTCCTTAGTGACCCAAAGCCCAAATTAATTCCCCTAACTAAGCTACTTACGCCTAGTTAATAATTTGGATCACTACATCCTATCCTCCTGAACTGGTTCGTAAGGTTGCCAAAAGGTTTTCTAAGACTTCCTATCTCAAAACAACATCTTCATGCAAGAGGAAATATACCCAACAAGAATTAAACACTAACTCATGCTTAAACCAATAATAAGTGCAACAACTTAACTAGAAGCTACAAACTACAAACTAAACTAACTATGAAAAGCATTTAAGCAGCATAATGGCTAAGGAAACGAGCTAAGTTTAAAAGGCTACCTGCTTGAAGTGAAACCTCCAAGAAATCTCTCCTCCTCCTCCAAGAACACTCAAAACTCACAAAACACTCACGCAGGGGTCCCTATAGGGTTTAAGGAAGAGAATGGGGAGTAATGAACGTGAAATTGTGAGAGGGTGAGGGGGTATTTATAGGGCTGGAAAGCAGCGTATGTCCGGTCCTAGGGGCGTATGTCCGCATACTATTCACATGCGGTCCAAAGGTTGCTTCGTACATCCAAGTATTATCTAGCGGTCAATCCAAAAAGTAGCGTGCGTCTGGTACTTTGGAGTGTACGTCCGTGTATTATTTACAAAGTACGACGTACTATTTGTTAGCGTACATCTGGTGGTCCCGCGTACGTCTACACTAAAAGAGAAGAGTGTATGTCCGCCAACTCTAGAGTACGTCCCCACTACAGACAAGAGCATATATCTGCCAACCCTAGCATATGTTCGGTCAAGAAGTTCAATTTCCCCAAAATGCTCTTCTGGCTAATCCTAGTGACCCAAAGTCCAAATTAACCCTCTAACTAAGCTACCTAAGCTTAGTTAATTATTTGGGTCACTACATGTAGGGACCTATTTATGGGCTAAAGAGTTTAGGTACATTTGAACTGGTTCTCCTAGAGTTGAGATAGACTTGAGAGTCTTGAGAGGAATTGGACTTGGGCTCCTCTTGCAACTTTTAGAATTTTTTAGTGGGATTCTATGACCCACATTATTCCCATAGAGCTCCATTTGGTTTGTATCTCTTGCTATTTAATTAATAGCTTTGCAATTTGAATTTATTCCCAACAATGGGCATGTCAAAAAAAAAAAAAAAATTTATTGGGACAATAAAAGCCTTTTGACCGTTTTAACAATTAACTTGGAAAAACTTCACAAAACCTGCATGTACTTTACCCATTTTGAAAGTACTCCCAAAGTTCAAAAACTTTCAATTAAGGGTATTGAACTTTCAATTACTTCATTCTATACAAATTTTCTATCAAAATTCCCAAAATACCCATATTTTTTATTATAAAAATTGTAAAAATTTAGGTAGTTATTTTTTTTTTGTTAAAAAAATCTTTGCAATTTTTTATATAAAACAAAAGCAAGGGTATTTTGGGCATTTTGACAAAAATTAATAGAATTGAGTAATTGAAAGAAAATGAAAGTTCGATACCCTTAATTGAGAGTTTTTGAACTTTGAGGGATACTTGTGAACTTTTTCTTCACACGGGGGTTAATCTTGTTAACTTTTCTCCTAAAATAATACATCCTCCAAACATCATTAATACATATACCCTCATGACCGAGTATATAAACTGGGAGTCAAACCCGGCCTTACCCATCGAGCTTGGCTAAAACAGCCAAGCTCAAACCTTCACCTGTGAATCAGGAGTTAAACCTGACCCTGCCTACCAGGTTTGGCTAAAACAGCCAAACTCATTTAAGTTGTTGTTGAGTTGCCCGATTCCTTTTCGTACATTGGTTTGATGTATATTCCCTCTTCTCTTGTTAGAAAAATAAATAAAAATTAAATAAAATTGACGGTGGGAAGTATATTATGATTTACAACACTTTAGAGTGCACCAAGTAGTAGGCATGGCTTGTCCCCAAGAGATACCTCAATCGATTAAGACCACACTTAATGAAATGAATGTCACTAGTTCGAATCTCCCTCCCTTTTTGTGTGGACAAATTTAAAAAAAAAAAGAAAAAAAAAAAAAGAAGTAATAGGCATGGCTTGGAAGGGAGAATGCTTCACGTCTCCCTCTTGGACTGACTTGACCGCTAACCAATTACTGAAGGGCAGGCCCATTGCTCCTCATCGCCCAAGATCACATGCCTATTACCTTAAGGCAACTTGGAAACCTGGGCCATGGATCCTGCATAAGTCCATCTGGCCTAAACTTTGTTTTGGTTTGGGTACACATTGAAATGTTTGCTCTTTCTCATGTCCCAAATTTTGAGTCGCCCAAATAGATGGTCCAGATCCCGCTGGACAAGCTATTTTTATTTTTCATTTTTAGTACATTGAAGGCTTTTTTTTTTTTTTGAATTGTTTTGAATTTTTTTTATTGTACATTTGAGGTTTAGGTTATATTATGACTTTTTTTATATATACATAATGCTATAAAAATCAAGTTTTCATGTAATAATATAATAATTGAATCCAATTGTAGATAATACATTTTTTTATATAGATTTTATTCTAGAGTATATATATCATACTCTTACAGTCTGACGTAGCTCCTGTGCAAAGTAATGTAAGATTTAGTTAAAGTGATATTTCAATCACAGCAAGAAAAGAACTGTTGCAATAATTACTTTTAAAATTTTCATAATTGATATATTAATATTTATCCTACAAGCTTAGAAAATTGTAAGTTTAATAATTTAATGTTAAATATTTTGTTGTGCCACCTTGTTTTGAGCTCAATCATTTACAATATTGGCGCACTAGAAATGACATTAAGCATGATGGTCAGCCCAGAAGAGAGAAGCAGATTTTGAAGGGAATTTTGTGGGATTTTTGTACAATAATTGTAGGGAAGGGTAAAATTCCAAAGAGTAGGGAGAATTTAGTTTTGTGTTCTTTGTGGAATCTTCCTGCAGATTTGCTGGTGTAATTTATGTGCTTGTTTTTCTGTAGATTGTAACTGTTGTGTTGATTTCTTAGGGTTCTGTGTAAGTTGGGTGTTGTTTGTTTGGATTTAATGAAATTACTCTTCATCTAGAAATAAATAAATAAGGTTCAAATTGAGGATTTTTTTTTTCTTTAAAATTTGTTTATATTCATCCAATTCTAGTTCGAACCATGGCATCTCACTTGAACTCTTGTGATAGAAACTATGCAATCTCTAGGGTTCCTAAAAGGGAAAAACCAGGTACCATTTGAACATGTCTATTTACTTATTTTCTTGAAAAATTAATAAAATTGTAATTAGTGAGTGGTATGATATTTTTGGCGACTAATCTGATGTCTTCATATTACATTTATTGGAATTTTCAAAAAAAAAAAAAACATTAAATTACAATATGGCACGTGGAAAAAAATTCGTCAGCTGAAATTTATTTGATGCAATTTTTCAGTATGATGTCTCTTGTTTAGACTTTTAAAGCCAAGGATAATAGACATTCCTTAAGAAGCCGCCATAGACCCAGACTTCATCTTTTAAATAAGCTAGCAAATTTTGACACGGTCTATAATGTCGACACAAATTCAATACGAAATTAACAGGTTAGAGTTAGAAATTTTGACCTACTTAATTAAATTGGTCGAATTATAGTTTAACTTATATAATCTTACTCATGTATCGACTTAATCTGAACTTGACAAGCAATATTTAGAATTAAAAATTTTTAGCATGACGTGAGAATCCAAAATGAAACTAACACAAATTAATGGGTTATGATTGAAAATTTTTATCTATTTAATTAAATGGGTTAAATTAAGATCGACCTACCAATACAACCCGAAACCCAACATGCAAACTCAAATTAACATCCCTACTTTCAGAGTGACGGCAGCCAATTGAGTAATTGTAACGAATGGTGATAAACTTTGTGTGTGAATACATTATTGAACTTCGGCGATGGAGACAAAGTGTTGTTGCAAAATAAAGAGATGAGCTTTTAAGACGAGAAAAATGTGTCAACAACGAGCGAATTGTAATTAGAGCCCCCACATTTCTTCAACTTCAATCTTCCTCTTCCTGATGAGCTTAGAAAAGTAAATTATAATTAAGTCCCTTATATATATATATATATATACAAGGGACAAGCTGGCTTAAATTAGAAAACAAGATTCCTCGTTGTTGGTCTTTTGCAAAAGGTTGCCTTCTTTCCAAGTTTCCCTTGTTACAATTTATACTCATCTTCTTGCAACTGTTTCAACTAAAAGTCTTGGCATTCTAATTTTTCTCTGGTTTTTTTGCAATTCTGTTAGAATATTTTATTATTCTCTAGGGTTTATTATCTTTTCTATTATGGTTTATTCCCTACCTTAATTAGTTTAAGATTTCTTGTTTATCTCTCTATATATAGAGGCCTATATAACCATCAAACATATAGAAAAGAATATACAATGTAGTCCATTGTTTCTTTCCGCTCTCTCTCTTCTCTTTTTCTCTTCCGCTCTCCACAATATATTTAAAGAGAAACTTCACTCTATACTCTTAAACTACAACGCGATTTGACGTACCCCCTCGAACTTTAAAGCCAAAATGTGGACCCCTAAACTTTCAATTACAGTCAATTTGAACCCTTTTGTTGGATTTTAAACGTTAAAAGTGAAACAATGACATGTATACTCCTAACTTTTTTTATAACATTCCAAATTTACCCTTAATTTCAAATTAAAAATAATATATATTAAAAAAATCACATGGTGATCCACAGTTGGCCCACCTTGTGACCCTTTTTTTCAAATTTTTTTCATTTTTTTAATAAAAAGAAAATTGAAGGGTAATTTTGTCTTTTTAGAGATTTTATCGGCAAATATTAACGAAGGGGGGTAAAATCTCTTCCACGCTAATATGGGAAAATTTATCCCAGATTCATGCTTGCGAGGCACAAATCTACAAATATGTGGAAGAGCCTCCACCATTGGCCTCTCACACACCACCACGCGCCTCTGCTAGTTTCTCCACACACCGCCACTATGACTCCTCTCGGCCAATCAACCAACACATGTGGTGGATCGGCCCCAGATTGATGGATCTGTGCATTTTGAGCCTCTTCCAACCATGCACGCGCCTCCTGAAGGTGCTGCCGTTCCGCCCACACACCATCGCCTTCTTTCGACCAGTGTTGTTGCCGCACCATTTGAAAGATCGTCTGCAGGCCATCACAAATATGTCAAGCACGCAGCCAACAACCTCCGATGTGCCACTCAAAGGATCTGTGAGTGGGCTTCAAGTGCCCAATGCCACTCCACTTGAGGCGCGTGCACCACACGCGCCAAACTGCTTCTCCTTTCTCCTACAGACACGTGTTAGCCTCTCAGCGTGCCACATCAGCCCTAGTGCTTCTCTGCTACTTCAACATCTTTGACCTGGTCCAAAATCAGTTTCTAACTGGGTCATCGGGTTTAAAACTAGTCCAAACCAATTTCCATTCAGCCCAATAATTTCGGTCTCAACCTGACCCAACGGGTCTCAAGCCAGTTTGGTCCACTAGGTTTCACAACCTGAACTAGTCCCATCCAATCAATCTTTCAGTTTAGACCATCTCCAACTCGCTCCAAAAATCGTTTTCTAACCGGGTCATCGGGTTTTAAATTCCTCCAAATCAGTCTAAGATAGTCAACCCGGCCCACAGGTTAGACACGATTCAATTAGATCCATCAAACTTAGTTCAGCCGAGTAGGCCAACCATGTCAATATCCCCAACCCGGTCTAAAGCAATCAACCATGTTCAACGGGTTAAACCCGAGTCAATTATTTTCGGGCCAGACAGACCCATTCAATGCTCCATGGGTTTTGGCCAAAATATTGACCCATGTAATTGGTGCATTGGATTCAACTCTCATCCAAGCTCAAGCCCAAATTTTGGGTCCAATCCATCCCAACTAGGCTTTAGCCCAACAGCCACCTCCAACCACCAATAGCCATTGCCGCCAGCCGACAACCAGCAGCCACCATCCTCCGCTTCCGACCGCCATCTTCAGCCATTACTTTGGCGACTCCAAAAAAAAAATCATAATTTCCCTTTCTTATTCCCAAACTCAAGCTTGCAACTTGAGTTTGAGGGGGATGTTAAAATATTTTATATATTATTCTCCGGGATTTATTGTCTTTCTTATTAGGGTTTATTCCCTACCTTAATTAGTCTAGGGTTTCTTGTTTATCACTCTTAGCCTCTCTATATATAGAGCCCTATGTAATTATCAAACATATAGAAGAGAATATACAATGTAGTCAATTGTTTCCTTTCGCTCTCTCTTTTCTCTTCTTTCTTCCGCTCTCCACAATATATTTAACAAATTGTATGCAAATGTTTCAGGTGCAAAATAAGCATCATAGTATAATAATAATAAAACAAATTTTTTGGAGGTCTATTTCATAAATGTACCTAAATTTTAGAAGAAATTTTCATTTTTTATTTCTACACTTCTAAAAAAACTTTGGAATGGCTTGAAACCGCTCAAGTCAAAGGGTGGTTTTGCCCCTACTTCAATTGGTCTATGTTTCTTTTTTTTTAAAAAAAAAATAGAAGAATTTTCATATATATATTTTTTAAGTTAAACTTTTTTACTCGGACTTAAGA
>VIBQ01000069.1:160117-177848 GCA_006937295.1 Carpinus fangiana | reverse complement strand
AATTGGTATGGAATTGGAAAGGTTTGAAATAGGGATGTCAATCAGTCATTCAATCCTTCTAATCAGCCATTAATCCACGCCATTGCTAAGGAAATTATACTCAATTAAGCAAGATCAGCCCCATCAATAGCTTGGATTAAATTGATTACTCCTTCATCTTCCTTTGGGCCCAAGTTTGAATGCTCCATTTTAGAACCAGCCCAAATCTCTTGAGTCAGCCCACTAAGTGCTTCTTTGATCATCTTGGATCTTGCTCTAGTAATAGGCCCAACTGGAACATATAATGGATCCTTTAACGATGCTTGTTGATTCTCATCAGGTGAGATTAGTATGAGTAGGGGCTAAGAGTCAAAAAATTTAGTTGGTAGAGGGCCAATACGCAATATATATGTACCTTATAAATTTTTTTTTTCTCTTGAATTTTTTCCCCTCACCCCCTTTCCTTCGTCCCTAGCTAGGTCCAAGTTCGAACTTTGAACCTACACAGCAACACTTAGGGATCTTTCTTGTAGTAAAAATTTACTAATATTGTTGATGACAATTTTTTGAGGAATGACATGGCACAATACCCGAGGAGTGGCACGATTTCCAAGAGTCATAAGGCTGCAAAAGAATAACAAACAATAGGATCAGAGCTGTCGAAGGTGTGCCTATGGGTGATAAATCTGATGCCTAAGTCAGTGAATTACTTGAGAGTGTATAAGTGCAATGAGAGCTTGAGAGAGAATTGTGATTACCAAATTATGAATTTAAGCTTCCTTTTTATAGGCGTCAGGTAACGGTTGTCACCTCGTGATTCTCGGCCCCACATTCTCTAGGATCCATTGTTTAGTGTCGGCAAAAAGGATCGTGGAGTGCTACACGATATTGAGATCATGGAGTGTGGTAATGCGCGGTTTGGCCTTGCTAGCGTTGGACGTGGGTACCTGAGTTATCCCTGGTTATGTGTCTCGGTTTAATGTTGACAACTGGGCCACATTCTGGTGAATCCCGGAAGCTTGCTTAGAGCATTGGATGAATCCCATGTTCGTTGGTGAATGTGAATTCTCTTTGTTGGTCGAAGACCATTGTACCCTCGGTAAAAGATTGTTATACCCTCTGTGGGCTGACCATGCATCTAGTTGGGCCAACCAAGTCTTAGCTTGGGATTTGTCTTAGTGGGCTTGTATAAGGGCTTGAAGGCCTACTAGGTCTTAAGTAGCTCATCCATGACGCAACAGTTACCCCCCAATTTCTTTGTTCAAGTGACTATGGAAATTTCATGTTCTTTAGAATGGATTGACCTTTGGAATCCTGACCTGTCCTCAGTGAGAGGTTTTTTCTTGGATCTTCGAAGATTTTGAAAATTTTAAATTCAAATTCTTGGAGGGAATTTTTGTCTTTTGAGCGTCTTGAGCCAATAACTTTTGAGATCGTTGGCCTTCTTGAGGGATGGTCGACAACTGGCTTGTCGGTCCTTGTTTTGGGTAAGGTGACACGTGTCACTCATTGAATGGCTTGAGGGTACGGTGACCACGTTTCAATGCATGTGTGGCTCGGTGAGGCACACCATTAGAGGGCATTAAATGACATTGCGGGTTTTGAAGCAAACCCTAGGTTTTGCTTGCGCCAGCACCCACTTCTTCTGCACTTAAATTCCATCACCCCCTGTACCTATTTAAGCCCTTCTTCCCCGTCATTTCCACATTTCTCTAAAACTCCATTTTTGTTCTTTTAGAGCTCTACAAATCCTTCTCTATGAAGCATTGTACTTCCTTTGAACTCCATTTTCTCACTAGCTTGCCTTCAACCAAACAACTTTTCCCAATATTACTTCTTAAGAGTAATATTTTTTAGGGTTTTAGTAGATCAAATCCCTCATGTTGAGTTCTTTGTTGGCTCGGACAGCCTAGTGCTCAAATACTTGGATTTCCTTCTTCCCTTAGTTGAACTGGCAGTAGACCACCTTCGACTGAGTGTCACCCACCTTCTGATTCAATAGGGTTATCCATGCATTCCTCGTCTGCTTGTGTGCAATGTGTCTCCCATACCCCCAAACTTAAAGTACACATTGTCCCCAATGTGTATAGCATGGAAAGATTTGACCTGGGAGATGGACAACTATCTAGCACACCCCCAAACTTGAATGCAAGCATACTTTTCCCTGAAAAAAAAAACAACTAAAATTAAAAGGAAACAAAAATCAATGGAAATAAAAATAAACCACAAACAAAATCAAAAGAATATAAGGTGGGTTGCCTCCCCATGAGTGCTAAGTTTAACGTCTTCAGCCAGATTGTTAGTAGTAGCTTCAGTACTACTACTCTGAGGAGATGTGTTTGAGTTCTACTGAATGTTGCTTATTGGACAAACTGGAGTACCAAATCTTCATCTCTTAGTGCAAAGTTCGTTTCAATTTATGGCTTCACTCTATGTCCATTCACTTTGAATGTCTGATTCTTCCGTGGGCTATGAACCTCCACAACTCCATGAGGGAACACTTGGGTGACAACACAAGGACCAAACCATCTAGACTTGAGCTTACCAGGGAATAGTCTTAATTTCGAATTATAGATCAACACTTTCGTCCCACATGAAACTCCTTGACATGCTTCTTATCATGATAAGCCTTGGTTCTTTCCTTGTAGAGCATGGTGTTCTCATTTCCTTTATGCCTCAAATCCTCAAGTTCATTTAGCTGCAGCTTCCTCTTAGCACTTGGATGCAGTGAAGAGGTCTCAAAGGGGTGCACGGCTTCCATGATGTCATGAGTAACATCTTCACAATCTGGCTCAATGTCCCGCCTTGTGAAATTGTGAGTGAGGGTGGCCTCTAATGGATCAATACGTTGGACCTGGAAAAGTTTCTCAATAACACCTTGGATCATATAGACATTAAAGCATTCTAAATCATCTCGTGGTAATTTCAATGCATCAAATATTTTGAATTCTATCTTACCATTTACCTTCATACTCACAATACCCTTTTTTACACAAATTTTAGTATCAACAGTTCTCATAAAAGTCTTCCTAAAATAATAGGCAAAGGTGATGGCTTAGAGGATTCTTCCATATCCAATACAATAAAATTAGCACGTAAAATAAATTTACCTACCTTCACCAAGACATCCTCCAGTATACCTCTTAGTCTTTTGATGCTTCTGTCTGTCAATTGTAAGATGATTGAAGTTGGTTGAAGCTCCCACAAATACACATTGTAGGGTAGCAAATTTACACTAGCTCCTAGATCCAGCAATGCACACTCAACAAGATGGTCACCAATCCTACAAGGTATAGTAAAACTACCTGGATCTTTAAGCTTTGGTGGTAATTTCCTTAACAACACTGCCGGGATCTTTAAGCTTTGGTGGTAATTTCCTTAATAACACTGCACTTACCTCTTCTATTAAAGCCACTGTTTCTTGCTCCTGAAACTTCCTTTTATTAGTGCAAAAATCCTTTAAAAATTTAGCATATGAATGAATTTGTTTAATTGCATCTAATAAAGGAATATTAATCTCTACTCTTCTCAAAATCTCAAAAATATCAAGGAGTTTCTTTTCTTTCTTTGGCTTAACTAACCTCGGAGGGAAGAGTGGTGCATTCACCTTCTCCTTGTCACTTACCTTGGATGTTGGGGCTCCAGTTGGAGGTGCTTGTGTTGTCTCTTTAATTCCTATGACCTTGCCATTTCTAAGAATTGTGACAGCTTTCAGTTGCTAGTGACCTCATGGATTGGGTATTGTTTGGGCTGGAAATTCACCCTTCTTTTCTTTCACTCAACTCCCTGGCCATTTGCCCCATTTGTGCTTCCAGTATTTGAATAGCTTGATCGGTCCTTGCATTGATTTGGTGTTGCGAAGTCACAAGTTGTCTTTTCTCAGTCATAAATTCTTGTTACAAAGTCACCAATTTGAGCATAATACTTTTCAGGTCATTCTGATTGGACTCCAAAACTGGTTGGACTGCTTCTAGTGTAGCCTGGTACTTACCTCCTTGTTGGGAATTTCTCTTCTGCCCTTGAGGTTTCAGCACATTCTGATCGTTACTCCATGAGAAATTGGGGTGGTTGCGCCACTGATTGGTGCCAAATATTGTATATTTGACCCCCTTAACTTATATTTGCTAAGCCTTTAACACTGTTAATATCTAACATTTTTAGTGGTTTTTAATGTTTTATGGTGTGCAGGTCATTGCATCAATACATGGCTACCAAAAGGCAAAAATTGACTTGAAGAGATGCCATGAAGTTACTACCAGTGCGTTCGAACGCACTTGGTGCGTTCGAACGCAACTACAGTCGAACGCAGGGAGCACGTTCGAACGCAGGTCCAGTCAGCCCGTGTCTCCCGCTGTTGCCCTAGCCGGCCCTATGATTCCATCGCTTCCAGCTGTTGCCGCGGCAGTTATCTGTGTTCGATCGCAGAGTGTACGATCGAACGCATGCATTAGTGCTTTCGAATGTAGGGGCTACGTTCGAACGCAGCCCTATGACCTGGCAGCACACCAAAGTTCTATAAATAGTTGCCTTCTTGCATTTTGTCCGAAGCTTTTTCTTTTGGGCAAGTTTTTGAGAGCAGTTTGCCATTGTTAGGCCTTGCTCTGCCCACTTAGTTGTATTACCTTATTTTAATTTAATTTAATGCTTTCATTTCATTGTTCTTTACTTTCTTGTTACATGGGTGGCTAAAATCTTCAACTAAGGTTGAAGATGAAGCCTCATCCTTAGCGTTTATTTAATGCTTTTACATTTACGCACTTACTTTCCATCATTTACGTTTCATGTTCGTTTCAATACAATTTATGTGACAAAGTTGTTTTGATTGTCGTTTTGATGCATCGAAGTTTAACCCTCGTTGTGTTACAAGCCGGGTGCACAACGGATGAGTGAACTCAATTAAATATCCACTATGACCCATGGATACAGTGGATGATTCTATTGAGAATCACTATCCGTTGTAATTCCTTAACGGTAAACACCTCAAGCGGTTCGATTAGCATCAAAATAGCAATAGAATATGACTTTTGCTAATCGATAGACGGAAGTGTGTTTTTTAATGTTTAAGCTAACATTTTATATTGGGTGTGGTGTAATCTTTGACCTTAGTTAGTTTTTTTCCATTCCTTTACGTTTTCTAGAATAGTTTTTATTTCTGCAAGTTTGTGTTTGATAATCCTACTCACTTTCGGAACTAGGTTAAAATAGGTTAGTTTAATTATAAAATCAATTTTGGACAAGCTCGTTTCCCTGTGGATTCGATCTCGGTACTTGCGCAAACGCTATACGAACCACGGTTCGTGCTATTGCGAGTACCAAATTTGGTACAACAAATTTTAGCGCCGTTGTCGGGGATACATTGTTTTTGTTAAATTTTATTTTATTTTTAAGTTAATTTATTTTTCTACTAGTATTTAATTTCTGCAAATTTCAATTCTGTTCTTAGTTAATTTTTGCATTTTAATTAATTTTGGTTAGTTTTTAGAATAGTGTTTGGCAATTTTTGATTTTGTATATAGTTTCTGGAAAATCAAGCTCCCACAGTACGGTCGAACGCAGTTCTTGCGATCGAACGCACTGTCGCCTATTCCATTCGGCCGCGTACCTGCTCTCGCGCTACACGCTTCTGCGTCCTAGCACGCGCCTTTGAACGAATGAGCAGTGTAGTGCTACATTCGAACGCACCTCTGTTGCGTTCGAACGCACTTGCAGCGCCTGCTACATATGTGTGTATGCGATAGATCGTGCTGTCTGCGGTCGAACGCACTCTGCTTCCTGCACCAACATACCCGAGGCAGTATGTATTTTTTCTGTTTCTAGCAATTTTGGTTAATTGTTAACATAGTTTAAATTGATCTTTCTGCCTGTCTTTCTGCCTGTTGTTGGTTGTGTCTAGATTATTTTAATTTTAAGTGATTAATTAGTTTTATTTGTTAGATTGTAGTTTAGTTAATTTGTAGTTAATTGTTTACTTATTTTTGCCATGTTAGTCTTTATTTGTTTTAGTTAGGTTGTTGATATTTCTTTTCCGTTTCTGTCTCTGTAGTTGCTGCATCTGTTAATATTTATTTAAAGTTGTTTAGTTTTAATTCATTTACTGCATATAGGTTGTTGTTTTTGTAGTGTAATCTGAATTTCGGGTTTTACATTCATCTAGGTTCTTGTAGTTGTCTATATTTGATGTTTTGTTTCCTGTTTTTGCTGTTTATCCATGCATGTTTGCTTGTTTTAGCTTGCTGTTTTTCCTTAGTGTTTAGTTAAATTTTTGTTGGTTTATGCTTGGTCGGCGATCCTTGAACTTAGAATTAACACCATTAGATCCCAACTTAGAAAGAAACAATAGGAGAGCGCGTAGAGCTCAAGGCGAGATGGGGGATAATCAAAGGAATCCGAGAGTGGAGGAGCACAAGGAAAACCAAAGGAATCCAAGAATGGAGGAGCACGAGGATTATCAAGATGCAAGAGAAGGGAACGGGGAGCATAGAAGAGCTTATGACGTGGATTTCACAACGTCACTCCGGGAATTGTTCGCACCTACTGCGGTCAGTTCCCATTCGTGCATTGTGTTGCCGCCGACTAATGCAACCCACTATGATCTAAAGCCACATGTAATCCAGATGTTACCATCCTTTTACGGCTTAGATCATGAAAACCCTTACTCTCATGTGAAAAAATTCAAGAACATCTGTGCTACCACCAAATTTCAAAATTTTTCTGAGGAATCTGTCCACCTCAGACTCTTTCCTTTCTCACTTCATGATAGAGCCACGGAGTGGTTGGACTCCAATGCTCCTGGCTCCATCACATCATGGGAAGAGCTGTTGAAGCAATTTTACAACAAGTTTTTCCCAATGTCCAGAGTAAATGAGGCAAGAAAGGAAATCAGTTCCTTTACTCAGGATGAAGATGAGAAATTCTCAAAATGTTGGGCACGGTTCAAAGATCTGTTGATGAAATGTCCCCCTCACAGATATGAAAAATGGCATCTGGTGCAATTCTTCTACCAAGGGCTGTCTCAGCCCAACCGTAGTATGATTAAGCTGATGAATGGGGGAGCATTTCTAAACTTGACGGGAGATTTAGCCTACAAAGCTCTGGAGAAAATTGCCGACAACTCCCAACATTGGGATTTCACTAGTTGTCGAGATAAATCTGCCCGAAACCCTAAGAAAGGGGGCTTCCTAGAACCAAAAGGAGAGACAGAGTTGGCACAAAGGATGGATGCCATTGTTAAGAGATTGGATGCTTTGAGTGTAGGGAAGTCTGTCAATGCGGCAAACACATTTCCTGTTGAGAGTTGATCTGTCTATGCTAGTCCCATGCATCAAGCACAGAATTGTCCATCAATGACAGTTTTTGCTGAGATGGAACAAGTGAACGCTTTCAACAACTTCCAAAAGCCGTCCAGTGGGCCATATTCTGAGACATATAATCCAGGGTGGAGGAACCACCCTAATTTCTCTTGGAAATAGAATCAACCCACCACAAATAAAGGAGGAGCTCCTCATGCTCAAAATCACTATCCTCCAGGATTTTCTTCTCCTTATTAGAATCATGGACACTCGGCTCCCCTAGTGTCAGCATCATCTTATCAAGCCCCCACTCAAGCCCCAACATCATCAACACAGTCACTGGAAGAGACCATGAGGGAATTCATGAAGATAACTGGTCAATTAATCAGTGACGTGAGGCACTCCACCATGGTGAACACCCAGGCAATCTCGAAGTTGGAGATACAGATGGGACAATTGGCAAATCACCTTGTTGAGAGAGACAAGGGAAAGCTCCCGAGCCAAGCAGTAAACAACCCTAAAGCATGCAGTATTGGAAACACTTCGAATCAGGAGCATGTACAGGCGATTGTTACTTTGAGGTTTGGGAAGAGAGCGGACAACAAAGTGGTGGACCCAGAAGCAGACCATCTTGAGGAAGAAAACCCAAGAGATGAAGAGGGTGACGACCAGAAGGAAGGAGATGCTGAGCCATCTACGGTCACCCCTGTTGTTAAGGAACCTCCTAGGGCGCTTGTGCCAAAAGCACCTTACCCTGAAAGATTACAAGTGCCTAGGAATGGAGGGAAGTTAGAGGACATTCTGGAGGTGTTCAAACAAGTCCAAATCAATATTCCATTTTTTGACGCCATCCAGCAAATCCCTTCATATGCCAAGTTCTTGAAGGACTTGGTCACAGTGAAGAGGAAAACAAATGTCCCGAAAAAGGCATTCATGACCGAGCAAGTAAGTGCTATCCTACAATGCAAGTTACCCCTCAAGTACAAGGAACCTGGATGTCCTACAATTACTTGCATGATAGGAGTTAGCCAGACTGAGCGGGCACTGTTGGATTTGGGAGCAAGTTTGAATTTGTTGCCCTACATAGTCTATTTGCAGTTAGGGCTAGGAGAGCTGAAGCGCATATCCATGACACTGCAACTTGCTTATCGGTCTGAGGATGTACTGATTAAGGTGGACAAATTTTATTTCCCCTTGGATTTCATTGTGTTGGACACGGAACCAGTTCAGGTGATAGGGAGTGAGATCCTTGTGATTCTAGGGCGACCATTTTTAGCTACGGCTAACACCCTGATAAATTGTAGGCCAGGGGTAATGAAGATTTCTTTTGGAAATATGATGGTGGAGTTGAATATTTTTTACATCATAAAACAACCACTTGATTATGACCAGATGAATCAAGTATGCTTGATTGAGGAGATCATGGATGAAGTCATTGAAGAATCAAGCATAGAGGACCCCCTGGAAGCATGCCTTGCTCAGTTTGGTGAAGATTTGGATGTGGATAAACTTATGGAGCAGGCAGATGCACTTTTGGAGACCGCTCCTTTGGTGAGCGAAGAGAAGGAACAGACAGCTGTGCCTGATTCCCCGAAGAAGGAACCTAAGCCTTTACCGTACAATTTGAAGTATAAGTTTTTAGGTCCAGCCGATTCTTTGCCAGTGATCATAGCTTTAGATTTGATAGATGCTCTTGAGGAGGAATTGTTAGAAGTTTTGGGAGAGCATATGGAAGCTATTGGCTGGACTATTAAGGACATTAAGGGAATCAACCCCTCGTTGGTTATGCATAAGATACATTTGGAAGAGAATTCCAAACCATCGAGGGAACCACAGTGAAGGCTCAACCCAGCGATGCAGGAGGTTGTGAGAGCAGAAGTGATTAAATTGTTAGATGCTGGGATCATCTATCCAATTTCTGACAGCAAGTGGGTGAGCCCGATACATGTTGTGCCCAAGCGGGCTGGGTTGACGGTAGTGAAGAACAAGGATAACGAGTTGGTGCCAACTCGTATTCAGTCAGGTTGGAGAGTTTGTATAGACTAGCGTAAGTTGAACGCTGCCACCAGGAAAGATCACTTTCCTCTTCCATTCATTGATCAGATGGTGGAGCTTTTAGCTGGGCATGAGTATTACTGTTTCTTGGATGGTTATTTTGGATATAACCAGGTCCCAGTGGACCCCGAAGATCAGGAGAAAACTACCTTTACTTGTCCGTTTGAGACATTTGCCTACCGTTGCATGCCGGTTGGGCTGTGCAATGCACCTGCTACTTTTCAGCGGTGCATGATCAACATATTTTTCGACATGGTAAAGCGTTTTATGGACATCTTCATGGATGACTTCTCCATCTTCCGTTCATCTTTTCAGGAGTGTCTACACCGTCTCACTTTGGTTTTAGTGAGGTGCAAAGAGAAGAACTTTGTGCTTAACTGGGAAAAATGTCATTTTATGGTTAAGCAGGGGATAGCACTGGGGCATGTCATATCTCAGAGGGGTATTGAGGTTGACAAGGTGAAGGTAGATTTGATCTCTAACCTTCCACCTCCACGTACTATGAAGGAAATCCGTTCCTTCTTGGGCCATGCAGGGTTCTACAGGCGATTCATCAAGGATTTTAGCAAGATCGCCAGGCCCTTGTGTAGGTTGTTGGCCAAAGAGATCCTGTTTGAATTTGATGAAGCATGTTTGAAAGCATTCGAGGCTCTGAAGGAGATTCTGACGTCCACACCAGTCATTAGACCACCCAGTTGGGGTGAACCATTTGAGATCATGTGTGACGCATCAAACTATGCTGTTGGACCTGTTTTGCGGCAGCGCATTGATAAAATTTCCCATGTGATTTACTACGTGAGCAGGACTCTGAACGACACACAACTCAATTACTTCACCACATAAAAGGAGTTATTGGCGGTCGTTTTTGCGCTGGACAAGTTTAGATCCTATTTGTTAGGATCTAAAATCATTATCTATTCAGGTCATGCAGCATTGAAGTATCTTTTTTCCAAGAAAGATGCTAAATCCCACTTGATCCGATGGATTTTACTGCTTCAAGAGTTCGACATAGAAATTTGGGATAAGAAGGGTTCCGAAAATGTGGTGGCAGATCATTTGTTTAGATTGACCATGGATTTCACCAAGGACACCACTCCCATTTCTGAGACCTTTCCTGACGAACAATTGATGCACATTGCTCACAATCCCGCACCTTGGTTCGCTGACATAGTGAACTATCTTGTTACAAGCCAAATGCCTTTGCATTAGGGGAAACAAGATAAGATCAAATTTTTGTCCAAGGTGAAAACTTTTCTTTGGGACGATCCTTATCTGTACAAGTATTGTTTCGATCAGATCATTAGGAGATGTATACCTAAATTTGACCAAACCAATGTCATCTCCTTTTGTCATGATCATGCTTGTGGGGGCCATTTCAGTGCAAACAAGACCGCTGCAAAGATTTTGCAGCGTGGATTTTATTGGCCCACTATATTTGGAGACGCTCGTGCTTATTACACATCCTGTGAGCACTGTCAGAAACTCGGGAGTTTTCAAAGAGGAACATGATGCCCCTCAATCCCATTTTGGTAGTTGAGATTTTTGATGTATGGGGCATCGATTTCATGGGACCTTTCCCAAACTCCTTTGGGTTTCTGTACATTTTTGGTTGCTGTGGACTATGTGTCCAAGTGGGTGGAGGCAGTTGCCTACAAGACCAATGACCACAGAGTTGTGGTCAAATTTTTGAAGGACACGATTTTCGCTTGGTTTGGTACACCTAGAGCGATTACCAGTGATGGAGGCACGCATTTCTGCAATCAGATTTTGATCGGTGCCAAATATTGTATATTTGACCCCCTTAACTTATATTTGCTAAGCCTTTAGCACTGTTAATATCTAACGTTTATAGTTGTTTTTAGTGTTTGATGGTGTGCAGGTCATTGCATCAATACATGGCTACCAAAAGGAAAAATCAACTTGAAGAGATGCCATGATGTTCCTGCCAGTGCGTTCGAACGCACTTGGTGCGTTCGAACGCAACCGCGGTCCAACGTAGGGACCACGTTCGAACGCAGGTCCAGTCAGCCCGCGTCTCACGCATGTTGCCCTAGCCAGCCCTATGATTCCATCGCTTCCAGCAAGCGCCAGGGCAGTTATCTGTGTTCGATCGCAGAGCGTACGATCGAACGCATGCATCAGTGCGTTCGAACGTAGGGGTTGCGTTCTTGTGACCTGGCAGCACACCAGATTTCTATAAATAGTCCCATTCTTGCATTTTTTCCGAAGTCTTTTTCTTTTGGGCAAGTTTTAAGAGCATTTTGCCATTGTAGGCCCTGCTCTGCCCTTTTTAATTGTAATCCTTTACTTTAATTTAATTTAATGCATTCTCTTACTTGTTCTTTACTTTATTGTTCAATGGGTGGCTAAAATCTTCAACTAAGGTTGAAGATGAAGCCTCACCCTTAGTTTATTTCATGTTTTTACATTAAACGCATTTACTTTCCATCTTTTAATTTTCCATACTCGTTCATTTAATTTCTATGACAAAACTGTGCGTTCAAACGAATGATTAATGATTGATTTAATATCCACTATGATCCAAGGATACAGTGGATGATTTTATCAAGATTTAATATTCGTTGTTGTTCTTTAACGGTAAACACACCAATTGGTTTGACTTGCGTCAATAACGGCAATAGAGTGTGTTTAAGGGCTTAACTCGATAGGCGAAAAGTGAGTGTTTTATGTTTAAGCTAACCTTTTATATCGGGTGAGGTTAGTCTTTAAACTTAGTTAGCTTTATCCATTCCTTTACGCTTTTTAGATTAATTTTAATTTCTGCAAGTTACATGTTCGATGATACGACTGTTTTTTCGGAACTAGGTTAAAATAGATTTAATTTAAGAATAATATTAGTTTTTTTAGCAAAACTCCTTTCTCTATGGTTCGATCTCGGTACTTGCACAACGCTATACGACCTAACGGTTCGTGCTATTGCGAGTACCTAAATTTGGTACGATCAAATTTTGGCACCGTTGTCGGGGATGGTTGTTTTTGTTTAAATTAATATTATTTTTAGATTGATTTTATTTTTCTACTAGTATTTAATTTCTGCAAATTTCAATTCTGTTCTTAGTTAATTTTTGCATTTTAATTAATTTTGGTTAGTTTTCAGAATAGTGTTTGGCAATTTTTAATTTTGTACATAGTTTCTGGAAAATCAGGCTCCCACAGTGCGGTCGAACGCAGTTCTTGCGATCGAATGCACTGTCGCCTATCCCATAACGTTCGCGCACCTGTGAACGCTTCTTACACGTCTGCGTGCGAGCCCAAGTCCCTGCCAGAAAGCAGTGCAGTGCTACGTTCGAACGCCCCTGGGTTGTGTTCGAACGCACTTGCAGAGCCTGCCAAATTGTTGCGTCTGTACGAACGAACGTACTGCCTGCACTCGAGCGCACCTCTGCTTCCTGCACCAGCATACCCAAGGCAGTATGTATTTTCCTATTTCCAATAGTTTTAATTAATTGTTAACTTAGTCTTATTCGATCTCTTTGCCTGTTTTTAGTATGATATCTGCTGTTTGTATTTGTGTTTAGATTATTTTAATTTTTAAGTGATTAATTAGTTTCAATTGTTAGATAGTAGTTTAGTTAATTTGTAGTTACTTGTTAATTTAATTTTGCCATGTTAGTTTCCATTTGTTTTAGCTAGGTTGTTGATATTTGTTTGTTGTTTCTGTCTCTGTAGTTGCTGCATCTGTTCATATTTGTTTTAAGTTGTTTAGTTTTAATTCAATTAAGTGCATATAGGTTGTTGCTTTTGTAGTGTAATTTGAATTTAGTGCTTTACTTTCATCTAGGTTCTTGTAGTTGTATATATTTGCTGCTTTGCTTCCTATTTTTATTGTTTTTCCATGCATGTTTGCTTGTTTTAGCTTGCTGTTTTTCTTTAGTGTTTAATTAAATTTTTGTTGGTTTATGCTTGGTCGGCGATCCTTGAACTTAGAATTAACACCATTAGATCCCGACTTAGAAAGAAACATTAGGAGAGCGCGTAGAGCTCAAGGCGAGATGGGGGATAATCAAAGGAATCCGAGAGTGGAGGAGCACGAGGAAAACCAAAGGAATCCAAGAATGGAGGAACACGAGGATTATCAAGATGCAAGAGAAGGGAACGGGGAGCATAGAAGAGCCTATGACGTGGATTTCACAACGTCACTCTGGGAATTGTTCGCACCTACTGCGGTCAGTTCCCATTCATTCATTGTGTTGCTGCCAACTAATGCAACCCACTATGATCTAAAGCCACATGTAATCCAAATGTTACCATCCTTTTACGGCTTAGATCATGAAAACCCTTACTCTAATGTGAAAAAATTCAAGAACATCTGTGCTACCACCAAATTTAGAAAATATTCTGAGGAATCTGTCCACCTCAGACTCTTTCCTTTCTCACTTCATGATAGAGCCACGGAGTGGTTGGACCCAATGCTCCTGGCTCCATCACATCATGGGAAGAGCTATTGAAGCAATTTTACAACAAGTTTTTCCCAATGTCCTGAGTAAACGAGGCAAGAAAGGAAATCAGTTCCTTTACTCAGGATGAAGATGAGAAATTCTCAGAATGTTGGGCATGGTTCAAAGATCTGTTGATGAAATGCCCCCTTACAGATATGAAAAATGGCGTCTGGTGCAATTCTTCTCTACCAAGGGTTGTCTCAGCCCAACCGTAGTATGATTGAGCTGATGAATGGGGGAGCATTCCTGAACTTGACGGGAGATTTAGCTTACAAAGCTCTGGAGAAAATTGTCGACAACTCCCAACACTGGGATTTCACGAGTTGTCGAGACAAATCTGCCCGAAACCCTAAGAAAGGGCGCTTCCTAGAACCAAAAGGAGAAACAGAGTTGGCACAAAGGATGGATGCCATTGTTAAGAGGTTGGATGCTCTGAGTGTAGGGAAGTCTGTCAATGCGGCAAATATATTTCCTGTTGAGAGTTGTTCTGTCTGTGCTAGTCCCATGCACAAAGCACAGAATTGTCCATCGATGACAGTTTTTGCTGAGATGGAATAAGTGAACGCTTTCAACAACTTCCAAAAGCCGACCAGTGGGCCATATTCAGAGACATATAATCTGGGGTGGAGAAACCACCCTAATTTCTATTGGAAACATAATCAACCCACCACAAATCAAGGAGGAACTCCTCATGCTCAAAATCATTATCCTCCAGAATTTTCTTCTCCTTATCAGAATCATGGACGCTCGGCTCCGCCAGCGTCATCATCATCTTATCAAGCCCCCACTCAAGCCCCAGCATCATCAACACAGTCACTGGAAGAGACCATGAGGGAATTTATGAAGATAACTGGTCAATCAATCAGTGACGTGAGGCACTCCACCATGGTGAACACCCAGGCAATCTCGAAGTTGGAGATGCAGATGGGACAGTTGGCAAATCACCTTGGTGAGAGGGACAAGGGAAAGCACCCTAGCCAAGTAGCAAACAACCGAAAAGCATGCAGCATTGGAAACTCTTCAAATCAAGAGCATGTACAGGCGATTGTTACTTTGAGGTCTGGGAAGAGAGTGGACAACAAAGTGGTGGATCCAGAAGAAGAACATGTTGAGGAAGAAAAGCCAAGAGATGAAGAGGGTTACGACCAAAAGGAAGGAGATGCTGAGCCATCTACGGTCACCCCAGTTGCTAAGGAACCTCCTAGGGCACTTGTGCCAAAAGCACCCTACCCTAAAAGATTACAAGCGCCTAGTTATGGAGGGAAGTTAGAGGACATTCTGGAGGTGTTCAAACAAGTCCAAATCAATATTCCATTATTGGACGCCATCCAGCAAATCCCTTCATATGCCAAGTTCTTGAAGGACTTGGTCACAATGAAGAGGAAAACAAATGTCCCGAAAAAGGCATTTATGACCGAGGAAGTAAGTGATATCCTACAATGCAAGTTACCCCTCAAGTACAAGGACCCTGGATGTCCTACAATCACTTGCATGATAGGAGATAGCCAGATTGAGAGGGCACTGTTGGATTTGGGAGCAAGTGTGAATTTGTTGCCCTACTCAGTCTATTTCCAGTTAGGGCTAGGAGAGCTCAAGCCCACATCCATGACATTGCAACTTGCTGATCGGTTTGTGAAGGTTCCACGGGGAATAGTTGAGGATGTACTGATTAAGGTGGACAAATTTTGTTTCCCCATGGATTTCATTGTGCTGGACACAGAGCCAGTTCAGGTGATAGGGAGTGAGATCCCTGTGATTCTAGGGTGACCATTTTTAGCTACGGCTAACGCCCTGATAAATTGTAGGTTGGGGGTAATGAAGATTTCTTTTAGAAATATGACGGTGGAGTTGAACATTTTTCATATTAGAAAACAACCACTTGATTATGACCAGATGAATCAAGTATGCTTGATTGAGGAGATCATGGATGAAGTTGTTGAAGAATCAAGCATAGAGGACCCCCTGGAAGCATGCCTTGCTCAGTTTNCGCCCCAAAGGAATTGTGTGTTCGACCAAATGGCCTTGGGTCCTATTTATAGGCTACAGAAACCTACGAGTGCGTTCGAACGCAGGAGGTGCGTTCGAACGTACTACTGAGTTGTGCGTTCGATCGCACACAGTGCGTTCGACCGCAGAAAACCATAACGGCGCAGCGCTGAAGCGATGGACTCCTAGGGCACCCGCGCGATACGCGGGCTGACGGGGACTGTGATCGACCGCGTCCCTGCGTTCGACCGTGAGTGCGTTCGAACGCACCAAGTGCGGTCGAACGCACTTGGCAGGGGTCCAAATCTTCACTTCGTGTCTTTTTGCTTTCTTGTGGCCAACTTTTGTTGTAAACACCTGCACAACTCAAAACACTAAAAACACCACAAATAATTAGAAATTAACAATACTAAGAGCCCAACAAATATAAATTAAGGGGTTCAAATAAGCACTTTTAGGCACTCATCAGCAGATGCACTTTTGGAGACCGCTCCTTTGGTGAGCAAAGAGAAGGGGGAGACAGCTGTGCCTGATTCCCCAAAGAAGGAACTTAAGCCTTTACCGGACAATTTGAAGTATAAGTTCCTAGGTCCAGCCGATTCTTTGCCAGTGATCATAGCTTCAGATTTGATAGATGCTCAAGAGGAGGAATTGTTAGAAGTTTTGAGAGAGCATAAGGAAGCTATTGGCAGGACTATTGAGGACATTAAGGGAATCAGCCCCTTGTTGGTTATGCATAAGATACATCTGGAAGAGAATTCCAAACCATCGAGGGAACCATAGAGAAGGCTCAACCCAGCGATGCAGGAGGTTGTGAGAGCAGAAGTGATTAAATTGTTAGATGCTGGGATCATCTATCCAATTTCTGACAGCAAGTGGGTGAGCCCCGATTCATGTTGTGCCCAAGCGGGTTGGGTTGACGATAGTGTAGAACAAGGATAACGAGTTGGTGCCAACTCGTATTCAGTCGGGTTGGAGAGTTTGTATAGACTACCGGAAACTAAACGCTGCCACCAGGAAAGATCATTTTCCTCTTCCATTCATTGATCAGATGGTGGAGCGTTTAGCTGGGCACTAGTATTACTGTTTCTTGGATGGTTATTCTGGATATAACCAGGTCCCAGTGGACCCCGAAGATCAGGAGAAGACTACCTTTACTTGTCCATTTGGGACATTTGCCTACCGTCGCATGCCTTTTGAGCTTGGCAATGCACCTGCTACTTTTCAGCGGTGCATGATCAGCATATTCTCTGACATGGTAGAGCGTTTTATAGAGATCTTCATGGATGACTTCTCTATCTTCGGTTCATCTTTTCAGGAGTGTCTACACCGTCTCACTTTGGTTTTAGTGAGGTGCAAAGAGAAGAACCTTGTGCTTAACTGGGAAAAATGCCATTTTATGGTTAAGTAGGGGATAGTACTGGGGCATGTCATATCTCAGAGAGGTATTGAGGTTGACAAGGCGAAGTTAGAATTGATCTCTAACCTTCCACCACCACGTACTATGAAGGAAATCCTTTCCTTCTTGGGCCATGCAGGGTTCTACAGGCGATTCATCAAGGATTTCAGCAAGATCGTCAGGCCCTTGTGTAGGTTGTTTGCCAAAGAGACCCCGTTTGAATTTGATGAAGAATGTTTGAAAGCATTCGAGGCTCTGAAGGAGATTCTGACGTCCACACCAGTCATTAGACCACCCAATTGGGGTGAACCATTTGAGATCATGTGTGACGCATCAGACTATTGATGAGTGCCTAAAAGTGCTTATTTGAACCCCTTAATTTACATTTGTTAGGCTCTTAGTATTGTTAATATCTATTGTTTTATTTTGTTTTAGTGTTTTAGTGTGTTGTAGGTCTTTGGTGCAAAAGGTGGCTCAAAGGGGAGAAATGAAGCAAAGAAGGAGTCAAGCCCTGGAAGTGCGTTCGATCTCACTTGGTGCGTTCGAACCCAACTACAGTCGAA
>VIBQ01000069.1:66979-159600 GCA_006937295.1 Carpinus fangiana | reverse complement strand
AAAAAAAAAAACATATACTAACGTGCCATTGCATGGCACGTTAGCAATTACTAACGTGTTGCATGGTCACACGTTAGCAATTGCTAACGTGTTGCATGGTGACACATTAGTAAAAGTATAGTTTTTTTTATTTTTATTTCTTGCCTTTGTTCTTGAACTAATAAAGAAAGGCCAAATTTAAAAAACCCTAAAACCGTGATTAATGAGGTGAACCCTTGTTAATTAACCAATCATGTTAATTAATGAACTAAAACCCTAGTTAATTAAGATACTCCCTAATTAACCAACTAACATAATTAACAAAAAAATTTAACCAAATATGACACGTTAGAAAATACTAACGTGTTGCATGCGACACGTTAGTGTTTGTAATGCATTTACCGACGTGTTTTAATTCACACGTTAGTAAAATATAAATATTTTCTTTTAATAAAATTAATAAAAAAAATTATTTTCTATTACTAACGTGGTATGAACTACACGTTACCAATTGCTAACGTTTTTTTCATGCCACGTTAGTAATTAGTAACGTGGTTAAAATGGCACGTTAGAATATTTTTATTTTTCGTTTTTCTTTTTTTGCGTCCCATTTACTAACGTTTTAATATTTAACACGTTAGTAAATGGTAACGTGGCAAAAAAAATGAACAGTAGACACGTTAGTAAATGGCGCCTTTTTTGTAGTGTATATACAATTTGAGAAAAGCTTTGGGGGAGAGGAATTGGAGGCTACTTCAAGGAGCGGTTTTCGGTTCTTTCTTATACTTTTCTTTTTAGTTTTATTTTAATTATGTGTAACTAAATATTTTAGTAGGGCTGGATTAAAACCCTAATTATGTTTATTTAATATTTCAATATTAGCGCCTTTGTGATAATCATATTGTGTTGCTTAACTTGATTAATTCCTGTTTTATTGAATTCCTTATATGTGTTTGCCTAATCAACATATGCATGTGGTATGAACATGCTAATTAAATCAATTTGGATGGCCGAGTCCTGAGTTTAATAAGAGTAACAAAAGAAATCTACACCAGGTTCTTGGGTTAATCATAATGGGGAACTGGGAGTATAGTATACCATGCCCTAGGCCTCGTGTGTTTGTCGATTTTCATAGATTTATGCTTTCTTAAAGAACAACTTAGTATACACCCTAAGAAAGAAAAGAGTTAGAGTATACACCATGCCTAATTCGTTGCTTAGGGAGATCAATAGCTTAAGGAGTATACACCATGCTCTTAGGTTGGCAAACATTAGGTATTCACAATATGATTGGATCATTGGCATATTGTTATATTAATTGAGCATGATTAGTGGTGGATATCAAAGCCCTACACTTTCATTTATTTTTATTTCTTTTAAATAATATCAACTACGTGACACTTTTGGTATTTTAATTTAGTTAATTAATTCTAAACAAAATTAACAATTTCCGTGGGATCGATCTCGTACTTGAAGCACTATATTACTGTTTTGATCTTGTGCACTTGCGAGTTAAAACATACTAAATATTATCTATTAATTTAGGTAGTATTTGGCACAACAAGTTTTTGGCACCGTTGCCAAGGATTGTTTAATTTTGTTTAGAATTTTTTTTTTCCTTAGTTAATTTTTTTTTTAATTCTTTTTATCTTTAGTTTTATAGTTTTGTTCTGTTCTCCGAAGGTGCGCTCGAGCGCCCCTTCTAGGGCGATCAAGCGCACCAGTGTGATCAAGCACACCTCACGGTGTGATCGATCGCACATCCGAATAGCAGCACTAAAACTGTGGTAATTACAGATCTGATTTATTTCTTTTATTTTTGTTCTTTTTTTTTCTTTTGTTATTTAATTTTCTTTTTGTTTTAATCATTTTGAGAGACAATACACCTCCTGTGCGAAGAGCTATGAAAATTTCTTTCAGTCCCCAGATCCTCAACCAGCCATCATGCATTAATTTCTAGCCCATTGTGCAGAACAGTTACGATTTATCTCCGCTGCTCAATATGTGTCCACACTACAAAGGCACTGGGCGTACCAAAAATAGATACTCGCAATAGCACGAATCGTTTTGCAATAAAGTGGTTGTCCAAGTCCGAGGTTGAACCCACAGAGAATCGAGTTTTGTGTAAAACTAATTTAAATTGCCTAAACTAACCCTATCTTAACCTAGTTCCAAATATCAAATGGGTGGCGTGCATAAAATGTAAACTAATCTAAATGCATAAAAACAAATAGATAAAAAGACTAAGGTCTAGAATCTACCTCACCACATTAAAATACACAATTAATTAATACATCCATCTATCGATTAAAAGCGATGCATGTTCTAGTGTCACGCTAATTCATACATCTGTATGTCCTATGTATATCCTATCGTGCCTATTGAAATACTCAAAGCATCTGTCCATTTGACAAAAGACAAAACATATCTGAATAGGTCCAAAAGATCCAATGTGAATGTGATTTAACACAAATTACAATGGATAAATGAACGTAAATCGAAAGATGAAATGTATCCATCGGACTAAACACTATGAATAAACAACTACGGCACAATCAATACAATCTTCTCACAAAATTGAAATGAAACGAACACGCATGACAAATAAAAGACGGATTAACATACAAACTAACTATGAAAGCATATCAATAAATCTATGGTGAGGCTTCATCTTCAACCTTAGTTGAAGATTTAGCCTCCCATGCTAAAGGGAGACACAATTGACAAGAAATAAAAGCAGTAAATAAATAAACGACATTTAGAAGTGTTTACAGTGAAGAGCATGGAGGTTTTAGGCCTCTGAGGGCACCTCCAAATGTCTCCCAAACGTAAAAATAACTAAAATACACAAGGTCCTATTTATAAGCAAAACTAATGTGCTGCTAGGTCACATGGTTGCGCTCGATCACAGGCAGTGCGCTCGATCGCAGCTAGTGCGATCGATCGCACGTAACTGCCTCAGAATTCCCATGGTGCAAGTGTGAAGCGATGGTAGCTAGGGCGACACGAGATATGCAGCTGACGAGGCATGAGTTCGATCACGTCCCTTGGGCTCGAGTGTAGTGCGCTCGATCACACTGGCAGGGGCCATAATCACTTATTTGCTCAATTTCACCCCTTTAACCACAACTTGAATGCAATGACCTGCAACACTATAAAACACTAAAACAATATAAAAACATACGATATTAACAAAACTAAAAGCCTAACAAACATAAGTTAAGGGGGGTCAAATAAACAATATTTGGCACCGATCAGGCACACCTACAGAGAACCCATATTGGCATATTTGAGAAATTGTTAATCTCTGCAAGACTCAGAATGTTCACGGTTTAACTCAAGATGAAATCAGGTTAATCCTCTTCCTTTTTTCTTTAAAAGATAATGCTAAGGCATGGTACTATTCTTTGGCCGCAGGTTCTATTTATACTTGGGATGAGATGACCACAAAGTTCTTAAAGAAGTTTTTTCCAGCCCACAAGATAAGGCAATTGAGAAGGGAAATTTTGACTTTCCAACAAAAAGACGGAGCCCTTTTCTTCGAGGCATGGGAGCACTTTAATGAACTACTTCTCAGATGCCCTCGTCACAATTTATCTCAAGACTATCAGGTACTGGCATTCTATGAGGGTTTAAATGATCATAACAAGAGTCTTGTAGATTTAGCTTGTGGTTACATGTTGATGGAGAAAATCAGTGAGGAAGCCATAGAACTCTTTGAGACCTTAAGTGAGAACTCCCAACAATTCCCCTCTAAAGGGAGACAAGGACTCAAAGGAAAAGGCATACATGAAGAGAGCACCAATGGTGGAATTCAAGCTCAAATGGCTGCTATAGAGAAAAAGCTGGACATGCTCATGAAAGCTATGATTAATCATATCAGTGCTCCTGAGTCATCTCTCATCAATTTGTCCCAACATTATCATGAAGAGGAGCCATCTTCCACCTATTGGCCTCAACAATACCAGGAGGAGGAGTGTCAAATTCAATTTGTTGCCAATTACAATGGAAAATACATGGAGGAGGAAGAGTGCACTTACTATCGTGAGCAAACAACCACCACACCTGAGAATGAAGAAACTGTTCGGGAGATGTTTAGTGAGCCAAGTTTGGAGGATCCATTGGAAGAGCGCTTTGCACAGTTTGAATTTGATCTGGACCTTGACATGATACGTGAGCAAGATGAGGCCTTATTGGATTCCACTCCTAAGAACAACAAGGTGGAAGAAGAAGAGGGGCAAATTGAGATTCTAGAGGAACCACATCGGGAAAAGGAAGAGAGCACTGAGACTTCTCGACGTACCAAGAGCCCAAGAGAGAAGTCAGCTGGGGTTATGTGATGAGCAAATTGAGGACATCAAGATAGAAAAGCTCCCTAAGTCTTCTTCTTATTTTATCACAGTCCATGATGAGAAATTGTTTGAGAAGACTCAGAGTGGTCCACCCCTATATACAAACAATTGGAATCCCCCTGCATTGTGAAGACATCATTCTCTTTGGTGCAAGAGAAGAAAAGACTGGTGCTTCAAGTTTAAAGTGACACAGTCTGGCTAAAGACGTTAAACTTAGCGCTCATGGGAGGCACCCCACAACATATCCTTTTTATTTATTTCTTTGTTTGTTTATTTTATTTTTATTTTTGTTTTTGTTTTTGTTTTCCTTTATTACTTTAGTGTTTTGTTTTACAGGGACAAGTGTGCTTGAGTTCAAGTTTGGCGGGAATGCTTTGAGTCAAACCTATTCCAGACAGTTTCATCCATCTCCCGGGTAAGATCTTTCCATGTTAGACACACATTGGGTACAATGTGTAATTTAAGTTTGGGGGTATGGGGGACACATTTACATACACTTGGTCCCACTTTTTTTTTGAAAAAAAAAATGCATGTTCATATTGTCTTGAAATTTTTGTTGATCTAAAAAAAAAAAAAAAAAAATTGTGAATTGACTTTCATTGGTGAGCTTACAATTTTGAACACATGATCTGATGATAGAATTTTTGAGTTTGGTTACTTACTTTGGGCAGTTGAGAATTCACATGTTTGATATGCTCTAACACAAGCACATTAGCACATGATTTGTGGGGTATGACATGTGATTTTAATGTGTATGTTTTTGTGTTTTGGGTGACACTGGATGACGTATTGGTTGGATACCCTGGCATATAAAAAATAAAAATAAAAAAAGATCATTGATAAGCTTTTCACTGGGTAATTGGACATCTTGCCTCAAAGCATTGAGTGTTCACGCCAAAATGTGAAGAAATTTGTTTTGGTTAAAATTATGGCTAGTTTAGTTTCGTAGCCTTTTTTACTCGAGTTAGTAAGTCCTTAGGGGTGTCTTTACACCTAATGCCTTAAAGCCATCCGGTTTGGGAGTCATTGGCTCAACACTCGCTACATGACATTAGAAAGCTTAAGGGAACTAAACATTACAGAGCCTAGTAATAGAAGAAGAATAAAGAAAAAATATGCCATTGTTGTTCATTCTAATGGGAAATTCAATGAAGCTTGAGATATTGAGACATTGCACATTAGAATTATTTGGAAGCTTCATAGTCTTGTGCTAATTCACTTTACACTGTTTCAAACTTGTGATGCCTTAGCTTGCTTATTGTAAGTGATTAGACTTTAAATTCCAAGTCATTGTGAAGATGGAGTTTATCTTTTTAAGCTTGCTAATGAATGAAAATCACGATTTTGAGTGATACTTTAATTTTTGGATAACATGAACTGTGCATAATGTTTGTGGGTAACATTCTTGGAAAACCCTCACAAGACTTCACTCGTCCTTTAGGGAATTCCTAGGGGTTTAAAAGGTTTGTTGCATACACTAAATGCAATTGTACATCCCACGAAAGATGAATTTATCTTTTTGTTTTCTGTTTTGCATTTTTTTTTTAGTTTAACATTTCTAAGTGACTAGCAATATGTAAGTTTGGGAGTGTGATAAGTGCCAAAATATTCATATTTTAGCCCTTAATTTACATTTGTTAATTTTTTAGTTTTTGTTATTTTGTTTCATTTTATTTCATTGTTGTGTTTTCTGTGTTTTTGTAGGTCACAGAAGAAAAGGAAGCGTTTATGGAAAAGTTCCAAGCTTAAAGGGAAAATTGGGAAGACCTAGAAGATGTGGAAAGGATTAAATCAGAATTTCTCAAATTGGAGTCAAAATCGGATTGGATTCAAATTTGGATTCTGCACATGTCTCGGTATTTTGGCCATAACTTTCAGCTCAAATATTAGATTGAGATAATTTTAGCGGAATTGGAAAGCTAACTCAAAATCCTACAAATCATTGTGAAATAGTATTTTCCCAATTCAGACTGCCACAATGCCAAAATCACCCCGCAAGATAGGAACGCAATTCTGAAAGAATCCTTATCCGATTTGTACTAGGATTATCTCCTGATTTGAATAGGAGACATATATAATTCTGAATTTCCTAGGTTTACTAGGGTTTCTAGGAATCTCCTAAAACCTATAAATAGACCTCTAAGCCTCACAATTATATATACAATTTGAGAGAAGCTTTGGGGGAGAGGAATTGGAGGCTACTTCTAGGAGCGATTTTTGGTTCTTTCTTTTCCTTTTCTTTTTAGTTTTATTTTAATTATGTGTAACTAAATATTTTAGTAGGGCTGGATTAAAATCCTAATTATGTTTATTTAATATTTCAAAGTTGGTGCCTTTGTGATAATCATATTGTGTTGCTTAAATTGATTAATACCTGTTTTATTGAATTCCTCATATGTGTTTGCCTGATCAACATATGCATATGGTATGGACATGTTAATTAAATCAATTTGGATGGCCGATTCCTGGGTTTAATAAGAGTAACAAAAAAAATCCACACCAGGTTCTTAGGTTAATCAACATGGGGAACCGGGAGTATATACTGTAACACCCGAGGAATTTAATAGGATTACTAAGAATGCTTTAGTATAAATTTCAGTCTGAAGTTAAATCAAATATACTAGGAAAATATATTTGATGTCTAATTTATGAACTGAGAAGCAAACAGTTGGAACTAGCTAGCTCTAATTCCTATTATGAATTATTTGGCATTTAAGGTTTACCTAAGTAAATGCCCAAGAGTTAGTAGTGATCGTACCAAATTTAGGTACTCGCAAGAGAACGAACTGTTAGGTCGTATAGCGTTGCGCAAGTACCGAGATCGAACCACAGAGAACGGAGTTTTGTAATTAAAAATTAACACGACTCTTAAATTGAATATATTTTAACCTAGTCCCAAAATGAGAATTGATGTCGAACATGAAACGTACAGAAATTAAATTAAAATGTAAATGTAGGGATAAAATAACTAAGGTTAAAGACGAACCTCACCCAATAAAAATTAGCTTAATACATTAAACACTCATTTTCCGTTTTTAAACTTTAAACCCTTCAACACACTCTATTGTGGTTATTGACACAAGTCAAACCGAATAATGTGTTTACCGTTAAGGAGCGACAATGAGTATTGATTATGGATAAAATCATCCACTGTATCCTTGGATCACAGTGGATATTGAATCACAACCAATAACTCGTTGTGCACCCGGCTTGGAACACATCACAGGATGACTATCAATGTATCAAAAACTCACAACCATTCAATTATTTGTCACAGAAATTAAATGACGAGTACGGAATTAAATGACGGAAAATAAAGCATAAAATGTAAAAGCTCGAAATATAAACTAAGGGTGAGGCTTCATCTTCAACCTAAGTTGAAGATTTTAGCCACCCATTGAATAACAAAGCATAATTAAAGTAAAAGAATGCATTAAAATTAAATTAAAAATAAAAGCTTACAAATAAAAGGGGCGGAGCAAGGCAAACAGAAGCAAAATGCTCTCTAAAAACGCCCCAAAACTGTGTGTTCGACCAAATGGACCTAGGGTCCTATTTATAGACTAAATATCCTACGAGTGCGTTCAAACGCATGCAGTGCGTTCGAACGTACTGCTGAGTTGTGCGTTCGATCGCACACTGTGCGTTCGACCGCACACTGTGCGTTCGACCGCAGAAAACCGTAACGGCGCATCTTGGAAGCGATGGACTCCTAGGGCACCAGCGCGAGATGCGGGGTGACTGGGACTGCGTTCGACCGTGCCCCTGCGTTCGACCGTGAGTGCGTTCGAACGCACCAAGTGCGGTCGAACGCACTTGGCAGGGATCCATTTCTTCACTTAGTGTCTTTTTGCTCTCTTGTGGCCAACTTTTGTTGTAAAGACCTGCACAACTCAAAACACTAAAAAAACCAAAAATAATTAGAAATTAACAAAGCTAAAGGCCTAACAAATATAAGTTAAAGGGGTCAAATATACACAATTTGACACTGATCAAGTAGTAATGGTGATATTAGTGAACTAGATAATTGTTTGATTGGTGTAATAAGAAATATATATATTTATATATGATATTTATATATGTAATATACTGTAGAACATTCAAAGTGAATGTTCATTAGATAAATATATATATACATGGACGTGTCTATATACATATATATATAGCTCACTCAGTTATATTAATATTTTTTAAAACAAAGTGGTGTGAGTGAGAGGATTCTAGAATTCATGAGACAAGGAATTGGTGAGGTGTCACTTTCTTCACGTTGGCAGCAGCTTGTATATGTGGATTGCAGAGATAATACCACCGCTTGAACTCTTTCGTACAAATACCAGCCATATCCCAAAACTTAGCCTATAAATAGGCCAGTCGTGCCTTGTTTTAAAAATCACGGGTAACTCTCTCTTTGTGTCGCACAGTGAGGAAAAGAAAAAGAGAGAAAAGAAGAAGAAAGAAAGTGAGAAATATAAATATATTTTTAGTAATAAACTTTGGAGCTACTTCAAGTGGGAGTGCTAGGTATAATTCTTTATCCTTAGTTTATGTCAATTTTATTAGAATTTAAATTATGTCGTTATAATGCCTAAATTGCTCGGGAAAGTGTGATTGAATATTTCAGGACGGATATTATATTCAGTCATCCTTTTAAATATTACAAATGCGTCGTTGTGCTGCATAAATTTTATTAGGTAATTTACAATAGCGTCGTTGTGATGCCCAAGTAATGTTAGACATTTTAGATAAATATTATATTAATGCCATAGTAATGCCCATATAAAAATATGTTATAACGCTACATAGTCGTTATAATGCCCAAGTGACATTATAATATTTTCAAATAGATGTCGTTATGCTACCCGATTTTGGATAGAGCATAGGGAGAAATTAAGAGGTCATTATTTTAGCCTTTTTATTATAATCTTAGACTAACTTATGGTCGTACACCGACGCACAAAAATGCAGTGAATTTTTATAATCAAGAGTTAGCAGAGGAATCTTGCATAACGGTGACAAGTAAGTATAATTACTTACTGAGCATAGTATTATTTTAGTGAATACAACTGCTTACTGAGATTGATACTATTTTACAAAGCTTTTGAAATATGACTATTATATGAGTCTGAATATTTTATGAATAACATGAATATATGCTTTCAATTATTATTATATATTGAAATGAGTTGAGAAATGAAATGTGATGATTATGAGAACAAAAGAATGATTTTAAGAAACATATTATTGCATACTGTTAAACATTGAGAATAAGAGATGAATTAAATATGAAGCAAGAAGGTTTTCCTATGTTAACGGTGGGAGCCGAAGGAGCCTCTCAGGTTAAATAAGAAGCCTTTTGTCTTCATAAAGTTGAATGTAAAATGTTGAGGTGTTCTTATATTAATGGTGTAAGCTGAAGGAGCCTTATAGGTTAAAATAAGAAGCCTGGTACTAACCAAGGAGCTGAAAGTGTCTCCTAAAAACCGTAAATGAAAGGTTCAAGTCCTTTAGAAAGCCGCAGAGGAGCTGAAGGTGTAGTGACCCAAATTATTAACTAGGCGTAAGTAGCTTAGTTGGGGGAATTAATTTGGGCTTTGGGTCACTAAGGACACTAGAGGAGTGATTTGGACTTTTGGCGGATGTACGCTAGGTCTGACTGACGTACGCTGCTGTCTGTAGTGTGAACATACAGTGGGGGACCACCGGAAGTACGCTCTACAAATCGTACAGGTGGACGTACGTGGGACTACCGGACGTACGCTACTTTTTGAATACCTTTTGGTTAATACCTAGACATACGAGGCAACCATGGAACCACTGGGCAAGAACCACTGGACGTACGCCCCTTGGCCAGACATCCGCTGCTTTTCTGAGCCTATAAATAGTACCCTACCTCTTCGTATTTTTCACAATTTCTAGATGCCCCCAGGCTGTCAGAGTGTTCCTAGAGTGTTTCCATAGTGTTTTGAGTGTGTTGTGAGCGTGTGTGTGTGAGACGTTTGCGAGTTCGGAACGTTCGTGAGGCGGAACTCTTGCGGTTTTGTTTCAAGGAGGTAACTTCGATCCATAGCTTTTAATTACGTCGTTATGCTGGCCGTTTTATATTTAGTTGTAGTTGTTAGCTTAGTTGTGCTTTTAAGACCCGTTTGGGTTAGCATTCTCATTAGCTTAGCGTTGTTACGTTGCATGGAGGCTATAAACTAGACTAGAAGGCTTTAGGGTGTTCCTAATAACCCTAGGAGTCAGAGAATAGGCGGACTGTGGAGAGAAAATGAGGTTCTCCCTAAGAATCCATACAACGAACGTACGGTATCAAGACCGGATGTACAGCTTGTCGTTACACGGCGAACGTATGCTCTCGAGCCTAGACAAACGGTCACTGTGTGACAGGAAAACCCTATTATCACCAACCGTCCCATAGCTCCTGTTTTCCTTACTTTAGAGTTGTTTAGTAGAATTAGAACTAATAAAATGTTTTCCACAAATTTGGAGAACCCGGATCTTTTGGAGTTTTCGGAGACGCATATCGATCCAGGTGAGTTTTAATTCACATAATGCTCATTGCTATTTTCCCATGCACTACACATCTTTTTTATGTATCGAGAAAACATGCATATTTTACAACTCTCACCGTTTATACTTATTGCACATGAACTCTGTCATTTTGAGAAAAAACGTTGTGCTGAACATGTTAACCAAGTGGGACTTGTAAAATGATATGCATATAAAATACAGACAAGATAATTACATCGTATGACATAGTACACCGGTACGTGCATTAGTAATGGCCATGGGCTTACTATACATGTTAGCTTTATGGTCAAATGGCTGTATTATACGGGGCTTTGGATCCATTGGTTTCGTGACCTTGATGCAACCATTCCCAATGGTTCGGTCACTACAGGACGGACGTCATTAGTTGATGTGGGCCACTCGGGGTCGAATCCGATCATACCACTAATGTTACGTACGGCATGTTGTACAATGGCTGGGGCACTGACATTGTATTATAGGTCCCTCAGGATAGCATCAACCCTGCTAAGAAGGGGTAATATCTCGGGTAGACCATACTGTTGAACTATGGTCATTATTTACATCATATGCATATATCATTACTATACATATATCACGCATTAATAAGCTGTCATGATGGAACTGCTTTTGCCTATTAAACATCTGAGTTCATTACTAAAACTGGTATGGGTATTATCTACGTTAAAAGTCACTAAGTCTTAGATTTACCCCCTTTATTTTATGTCTTTCCCCATCATTACGAATAATTGTGCGGTTTAGCTACACTAGACGAAGATGCCGTCAGAGACTACTTGGGTGATTGCTCAGGACCTGATACGGGTGATCTTTGAGGATATGGATCCCGTTTGGCTTAGGGCAATGTGGGAAGATGGAGGATCTGCCCGTGCAGACATGATAGAGATTTTGATTTCCCTAGCTTTGCTGAAACTTAAGTCTAAGCTCTGATCTGTTGATCTTTTGTGAACAATATTGATGTATCTTATTTTGGGGTTGTATCTATTCTCTTGTTGATGGTCTAATGACCGGTACATTTGGCGACTATTTATCATATTGTGGATGTAGAACTTTATATCTAGTATTGTTGTGTGATATTTCATTTACTATCTCTTAATCCCATAATCTTGGTAAAGTCTTCCGCTGCAATTTCCTCATTACGACGAGGAAGGTGATTTTCCGGAGGTTGTGTCCTGGAGGGACATGGCTGGGATGGCGCGCCGTGGGGTCAATTACTAGTTAATTGATATTCCCATTGGGCGGGGCGTCACAAAAGGTGTCTCCTAAAAATCGTAAATGAAAGATTCAAGCCCTTTAGAAAGCCGGAGAGGCTAGAAATTGCATTGCATACATTGAATAATGTGATTTATGATTTAATTGTTTTACTTCTTTATATTTATATGCATATTCATTTTATGAAATGCAAGTAAAATGCATATATGTATAAATATAAAGTTGTTTAGAAAAGATAAATTGATTTTATCACAAACAACTCTATTGTGCTTATTTTATCAGCTATGAATTATACAAAATGATTCTGTTTGAAAAACCTAACGTAACTGTTATTGTAATCACCATACTTGAAAAATATGGCTTGTATTGGAAATGTCAATAAATTTTATACCTATTGAGACCATGGACTCATTAATCCACCTATGTAAATGTGGTAACACCACGATTATACCACATTTACATAGATATTGATGCAGATACAGAGGAGAGCGACGAGGATCCATATGCCTGTTTAGGATATTATGGATAGGGTTTTGGTACTTTAAGTTCATTGTAAAATATTATGTCTATATTTTGGAGTGTATTTATAGTTAGACATGCTCTAGATACCATTTGGTCTATATTTACTTATGTGCCGCCTGTGGCACTTTTGACTAGTGTGTTTTGTTGTAAAGTACAATGTAAAAATATGTTTGATATAGAAGTTTTATTACCTACTCTGATGTGTTCTGTGAGGGTTATATAAGAAAAAAATATATTCCGCTGTTAGATTTATAATCTCTGATGATATTGAAGAAGAGATAGTAGTGCTTAGTGGGAATTGGAGATTTCCACTTTCTTCTTTCATTAAGTAAAGTCGGGGCGCTACATATACCATGCCCTAGGCCTCATGTGTTTGTCGATTTTCATACATTTATGCTTTCTTAAAGAACAACTTAGTATACACACATGCTAAATCCTTTAAGAAAGAAAAGAGTTAGAGTATACACCATGCCTAATTCGTTGCTTAGGGAAATCAATAGCTTAAGGAGTATACACCATGCCCTTAGGTTGACAAACATTAGGTATTCACAATATGATTGGATCATTGGCATATTGTTATATTAATTGAGCATGATTAGTGGTGGATATCAAAGCCCTACACTTTCATTTATTTTTATTTCTTATAAATAATATCAATTGCGTGACACTTTTGATGTTTTAATTTAGTTAATTAATTCTAAACAAAATTAACAATCTCCGTGGGATCTGATCGGTGTCAAATATTGTATATTGAACCCCCCTTAACTTATGTTTGTTAGGCTCTTAGCTGTGTTAATATCTGATGTTTTGTATAGTTTTAGTGTTTTATAGTGTTGCAGGTCCTTGCATTCGAATTGCAGTCAAAAGGGTGAAAATGGCCAAGTTGCATATCAAGCCCCTAGACGTGCGTTCGATCGCACAAGATCTTCGATCATTCGCAACTACGATCGAGCGCACTCCATGTCAGCCGTAATCCCCGCGTTGCCCTAGCCGGCCCTATGCTTCATCGCTTCAACACTTGCTCCATGGGTAGTTAAGTGCGATCGATCGCATTACTGTCAAACACAACGCCAACTATCGAACACACACTGTACGGTGATGCACCTGCGACCAAACGCACAGCATACGATCGAACGCATGCAGGCCTGCGATCGAACGCACCCCTGACCTGGCAGCACATTTTATTTTATCTATAAATAGGACCCTTTGTATTTTCGTGATTTTTTAGGGAGGTGTCTCTAGGTCCTCAAACCCTCTGTTTTCCACTATAAAGTCCTCATAAATTGTCATTTTAATTTATCTTGTTTTATTTTGCTTTTAATTAGTCTTTTGTTCCCATGAGAGGCTAAATCTTCAACTAAGGTTGAAGATGAAGCCTCACCATTAATTTATCTTCATGTCGTTATGCTTAGTTTAATGCTTATTCTGTCATTTAATTTTATGTTTATTCGTTTCAATACATTTTAGTGACAAAAAGTGTGTAGATTATTGTTTACAAATCGTTAAACGGCCAATATCCGTTGTGATTGAACCGGGGATACATCGGATGATTCTATCGATTTAATCGATTAAATATCTGTTGTGATTCTTTAACGGTAAATACATCAGATGATTCGCCTAGATTTTGTAATAACAATAAGATATGCATATGTGTTTTATCGATAGACAGAAGTATGAACAAAGTGTTTGCGCTCAAAGTATGCCTAGTAGCATAGTCATTTGGAAGCACGAACTAGCATGATCATATGTTTATTAATTGTGGTGAGGTGGATTCTAAGCCTTAGTGTTTTTATTTCTTTGTTTTTAAGCACTTTAATTTAGTCTTTATTTTATGCACTCCACATGTTTGATGTTTGGACTAGGTTAAGGTAATATTATTTTAGGCATAGAATTAATTCACACAAACACGATTCTCTGTGGGTTCGACACTCGCACTTGCACAACCACTTTATTACAAACGATTCATGTAATTGGTGAGTATTTATTTTTTATACGACCAAATTTTGGCGCCGTTGCCGGGGAATCTGTGTTTTGTGGAATTGATTTTTATGCTTAGATTAATTTTATTTTTCTAATAGTTATTTTATTTGTGCAATTATTTTATTTGTTTCTGTGTTTTTGTATAGAAAAAAAAAATTAGATTAGTGTTTGGTTGATTTTTGGGTATGTTGATAGTTTCTGGAATTTTCGAATTCTGTTAGTGAGATCGAGTGCTCTGCGCTCGAGCGCACTGCCACACCTCTGTCTGCGTTTGACAAATTTGATGTTGCGCGCGTGCGCATAGTGACAGATACTTGCACAAGTGCGACTGTGCGATCGATCTCACGCTTGTGGCGATCGAGCGCACCAGCAGACTGATTTATTTGTGTTCAGACCCAAACGCAGTGCGCTTGTGTGATCGATCGTACCTTGTTGACATCGATCGTACTTGCAACAAACTGCCACATTTTTATGTTCACGCTCGATCGCACGGTACCTGCGCTCGAGCGCATCTCAGCAGTCTGCACCAACAGACCAGATGCAGCTAAGTTTTAATTTTTTATTTATTTAATTATTAGTTTACTTTTAACTATTTATTTATATATGCCTTTTTTTTTATTTATTTACTTGCTATTTTTAGTTTTTGTTAGTTTATTTTTATTTTTAGTTGTTTAATTAGTTTATTGTTTTGTTAGTTTTTCGTTTAGTTATTTGTTTAGTTTATTAGTTTTTGGTTATTTTATTTTTTTTTATGTTATTGTTTCTTGTGGGATATTTTGAACTATTTGGGTGAAGCATGAGTCTTCCGTTCAATTATTTTAATATTTCCCCTAATCGTAGGACATCAAATCCTACCAATTTGAACCCACATGAACTGTGTTTAGCCTGCTCTAGCCCTTACCATAATTCTGGTGATTGTCCACATTGGGGACAATTTACCAATTTCTCATATAGGCAGCTAAACACTAATTTTTCCGACCAGGGGTTTGAATCACATTCTAATTCTTACACCCCTAACCGAAATAACCATTCTAATGTCTCGTCGTATGCTCATGCCTCAGGAAACTATGCTCTCCATTCTGATAAACTGCACCATTCTGAATATCCGCAGTTCAATACCCACTCTTCCATGCCTTCATCATATAGTCCTCCTCCTCAAGAGTCATTAGTGCAACATTTTCCAACTGCTCATGTTGATGACTTAGGGGAGAGAGTGAACCAACTCATGGCAGCTAGGCGTGCCAACACCCAGCCTCCTCACACTCACGCACCTCATCAGTCATGTGAATATTGTTATCATCATTCTCACGGATTTGATGACTGCCCATTTTATATTCATTACGTGAGTCAAATTAACAAGTCTGCACATGAGGATGAACAAACCACCACTACACTTGTTAGTGAGGAAAAAGCTGTCAGTAAGGTGGAAGAAAAGGACGAGCAATTTGAGCCCCCGCCAATTCAAAATTTATCCAACGACAAGGAAGTGAGTACTGAAGCTCACCCCTTCGTCATAATCCCTCTCGAGACATAACTTGAACCTCAAATTTCATCTTTTCAATGTCTTGAAGAACCATCTTACGTAGAGATCTTCAAGGAATCATACACAGAATATCATAAATCTAGGAACCGTGTTCCTAAGTGGATTCCTCGAAATAAGGTCAACTACATAAGATGGCGGAACATCCTTCTAGAGGGATATCCAATTCTTAAGAAGAAAGGGTAGAAGGGATTGGTTGGACACCCATATGAGCGGGGAAGGTGCGGTATTTTTCCTTTTTTATTTTCCACATTGCATTTTTTATTTATTTTCTTTTTGTTATTTTATTTTTTGTCATTCTATTTTTTAATTTTGTTTCTAACAGCAATTAACTGTTGATGTTTGATCTTTGAGAAAAAGATTGCTGTTAGTTTTTGACAAGTGTTCCGATGTTCAAGTTCCGGGGACACCTTGGACTTTGCACTCGTCGATTCCTCATCCCACTGTAATGTATTTCTTGCCACATTGAGGACAATGTGTCATTTAAGTTTGGGGGTTTGGACAAACATTCTGTCTTTTTTGTTTTGTTTGTTTATTTAGTTGTTTTGTTTTATTTTTGTCTGTATATAAAATTTTTTCTTTTTGTTTGTTGCTATGTTGTTGATTGGGCACAATTTACATCGTAACTATAGATTGCATGTCATTGGTGTGTTTAACTTGTTTGAACATTACATATCATTAGAAATCCCAGTGTTTGATTCATGTGTTGGATTAGAGAGACTCCACTTGTTTGATCGATATTTCACATGCACACTAGCATTAGGGTCTGTGAGGTATGAGATTTGACTTTGAAGTGTGTGTCTTGAGATTTTTAGGTTTACGATGTGATGATGAAAATCTTGGCTGTTAAAAAAAAATTTAAAAAAATAAGAATAAGTCGAGCTTTTCATTGAGTAACCGGACCTCTTGCCTGGCCAAGCAATGAGTGTTCACGTCAAAAGATGAGAAATTCTAGCTAAAAAATTGTATGGCTAGTTTAGGCTCCGTAGTCCTTTTGACTTGAGTAATTAAGCCCTAAGGATGTCTCTACATCTAGTGCCCTAAAACTGCCTGGTTTGGGAGTCACTGGCCCAACGCTCGTTACATAGGTCATTTAGAAGCTTAAGGGAGTCAAGCATTGCACAACCTACACAAAAAAATTGCATCTTTCAATTCAAGCCTTGGTTGTATTTATCACATTGTTTTCTTTTGAATTTTGGGATACACGTCTTTGGAGAATGATTGAAACCCCATGATCTTGTTGTTAGTTCACTTTGCACTTCAGAGAGCATGTGTTATCTCAATTTTCCAACCTTGAGTGAAATGATGTTTGAATGCCTAGATGATGTGGTTCATATATTTAACATGTTAAATTTGCTAATGATGTATGAACCATGTGTTTGTGTGAAGGGCTTTGTCCATTAATAACATAGTTCCAATAATTGTTTGTGAGTGTCATTCCTGGAAAACCCTCACGAGACTTCACTCGTCCACTAGGGATGCCTAGGGATTTAAAAGGCTTGTTGCATACGCTAAATGCAATCGTTTCTCCCACGAAAGCGGATTTATGTTTATTATTTTCATTGTGTTTTCATTTTTGTTTTGCTAAGGGACTAGCAAAATGTAAGTTTGGGGGTATTTGATCGGTGTCAAATATTGTATATTGGACCCTCCTTAACTTATGTTTGTTAGGCTCTTAACTGTGTTAATATCTGATGTTTTGTATAGTTTTAGTGTTTTATAGTGTTGCAGGTCCTTGCATTCGAATTGTGGTCAAAAGCGTGGAAATGGCCAAGTTGCATATCAAGCCCCTAGACATGCGTTCAATCACACAAGATCTGCGATCGTTCACAACTGCGATCGAGCGCATAGGACACGATCGAGCGCACTCCACGTCAGCCGTAATCCCCGGGTTGCCCTAGCCGACCTTATACTCCATCGCTTCAACACTTGCGCCATGGGCAGTTACGTGCGATCGATCGCACTATGTGCGATTAAACGCATTGCGGTCAAACGCAACGCCAATGATTGAACACACACTGCACAGCGATGTACCTGCGATCGCACCACCTGCGATCGAACGCACCCCTGACCTGACAGCACATTTTATTTTGTATATAAATAGGACCCTTTGTATTTTCGTGGTTTTCACGTTTGGGAGGCGCCTCTAGGGCCTCAAACCCTCTGTTTTCCACTGTAAAACCCTCCTAAATTGTCATTTTAATTTATCTTATTTTATTTTGCATTTAATTAGTCTCTTGTTCCCATGAGAGGCTAAATCTTCAACTAAGGTTGAAGATGAAGCCTCACCATTAATTTATCTTCATGTTTTTATGCTTAGTTTAATGCTTATTCTGTCGTTTAATTTTATATTTATTCATTTCAATACATTTTAGTGACAAAAAGTGTGTTGATTGTTGTTTACAAATCGTTAAACGGCCAATATCTGTTGTGATTGAACCGGGGATACATCGGATGATTCTATCGATTTAATCGATTAAATATCCATTGTGATTCTTTAACGGTAAATACATTGGATGATTCGCCTAGATTTTGTAATAACAATAGGATATGCATATGCGTTTTATCGATAAACGAAAGTATAAATAAAGTGTTAGCACTCAGAGTATGCCTACTAGCATAGTCGTTTGGAAGCACGAACTAGCATGATCATATGTTTATTAATTGTGGTGAAGTGGATTCTAAGCCTTAGTGTTTTTATTTCTTTGTTTTTAAGCACTTTAATTTAGTCTTTATTTTATGCACTCCACATGTTTGATGTTGGGACTAGGTTAAGGTAATATTAATTTAGGCATAGAATTAATCCATGCAAACACGATTCTCTGTGGGTTCAACACTCGCAGTTGCACAACCACTTTATTGCAAACGATTCATGTAATTGGCGAATACTTATTTTTGGTACGACCAGGATCGATCTCGTACTTACTGTTTTGATCTTGTGCACTTGCGAGTTAAAACATACTAAATATTATCTATTAATTTAGGTAGTATTTGGCACAACAGGTTCTACTGAAGATTCATTAATGATTTCAGCAAGATAGCGAGACCTCTATGTAACTTCCTTTTCCTTTTTTTTTTTTTTTGTAGAAAAAAACATTCCAATCACATTCATTCAAAGATAATACGAGACAAAGCAAAAAGCTCTGAAACAACCATATATAGCCGAAGCTACGAGGTTACAAACGTCAAAGATACAACCATCCCAATCTCAAATAAGATCTTCTAACCCATGACTAATCTTTAGATAACAACAAATCTGCTTCAGACAGACTCATTTAAATGCATAGGTAGCTCTTATTCCTCGACGTGAGAGTAGAAAACCCCTATGCCAAAACTCTTCCTCTTCGACCCAAAAGCCAGGATATAGATCTTATCCACAAGCCAAGTGCCTGGACCGTAAACAAATACCTCATTGATCAACAAGAGAACTGAGCCTTATTACAAGCAACAAAACAACTGGAAATATAAAATAAGGAACAAATAGCAGGGAAAAAAACAACAGAAACCGAAAAATATGGGGAAATTAAATTCAAAAAAATCAGAAAGCCAAAAAACAGGAGCACACTAGGCGAATGACAACGGCTAGAAGAAAGGTTGATCACGTGCTTGCTAGAAACCGAAGTTGGCATTGGAAGCAAATAGGGCTAGCGAAACGCAGTGGGGGGTGCAAGAATAGACCCGACTGTGGACGGTGGACGACAAAGCAATGTGGATGAGATCAACGGCGCACTCAAAGAACTGGAGGTAGTTTGAGTGAATCCCCTAAGAGCGGCACTCACAAAGTGTGCCAAAAACAAGCAAACAAGCAGAAAACAAAGACAAGCAAAAGGGAAAAAAGAGGGGGAGGGAAAAGGCAGGAGGGAAGGGGAAGAAAAACCAGGGAGGAAGAAGGGAGGTGGGGGAGGACTTTTGTTCTCCCCCTCTAGGCGGCACTCTCTGCTAGGAGAAGAAACCCTAGCAGAGAGAGGCCGAGATAATAATTTTTAGACCTCTATGTAACTTGTTGGCAAAAGATGATACTTTTGATTTTAATGACAAGTGCCAGACAGCCTTTAAGATACTGAAGAAGACCTTTGATCGGTGCCAAATATTGCATATTTGACCCCCTTAACTTATATTTGCTAAGTCTTTAGCACTATTAATATCTAACTTTTGTAGTTATTTTTAGTGTTTTATGGTGTGCAGGTCATTGCATCAATACATGGCTACCGAAAGGAAAAATCAACTTGAAGAGATGCCATGAAGTTACTGCCAGTGCGTTCGAACGCAGGAGCATGTTCGAACGTAGGTCCAGTCAGCCCCGCGTCTCCCGCTGATGCCCTAGCTGGCCTTATGATTCCATCGCTTCCAGCTGGCGCCGCGACAGTTATCTGCGTTCGATCGCAGAGCGTACAATCGAACTCATGCATCAGTGTGTTCGAACGCAGGGGCTGCGTTCGAACGCAGCCCTATGACCTGGCAGCACACCAAAGTTCTATAAATAGCTGCCTTCTTGCATTTTTTCGGAAGTCTTTTTCTTTTGGGCGAGTTTTAAGAGCATTTTGCCATTATAGGCCCTGCTCTGCCCTTTTTAATTGTAATCCTTTACTTTAATTTAATTTAATGCATTCGCTTACTTGTTCTTTACTTTATTGTTACATGGGTGGCTAAAATCTTCAACTAAGGTTGAAGATGAAGCCTCACCTTTAGTTTATTTCATACTTTTACATTAAATGCATTTACTTTCCGTCTTTTAATTTTTCATACTCGTTCATTTAATTTACGTGACAAAAGTTAAGTGGTTGTCGTTTTTGAGGCATCGATAGTCATCCTTTGTTGTGTTCCAAGCCGGGTGCACAACGAATGATTAATAATTGATTTAATATCCACTGTGATCCAAGGATACAATGAATGATTTTATCAAGAATTAATATTCGTTGTAGCTCCTTAACGGTAAACACACCAATTGGTTTGACTTGTGTCAATAACGGCAATATAGTGTGTTTAAGGGCTTAACTTGATAGGCGGAAAGTGTGTGTTTTATGTTTAAGCTAACTTTTTATATTGGCTGAGGCTAGTTTTTAACCTTAGTTAGCTTTATCTATTCCTTTACGCTTTTTAGAATAATTTTTATTTCTGCAAGTTACGTGTTCGATGATATGACTTTATTTTTCGGAACTAGGTTAAAATAGATTTAATTTAAGAATAATATTAGTTTTTTTTTAGCAAAAACTCCGTTCTCTATGGTTCGATCTCGGTACTTGCGCAACGCTATACGACCTAACGGTTCGTGCTATTGCGAGTACCCAAATTTGGTACGATCAACCTTAACCTCAACACCAATTATTTAGCCACCTAATTGGGGAGCGCCGTTCGAGATAATGTGTGATGCTTCAGATTATGTTGTGGGAGTTGTGTTAGGGCAGAGGGTGGAGAAGCTTCCTCATGTCATCTACTATGCCAACAAGACCCTAAATGATGCACAACTCAACTACTTTACCACTGAAAAAGAGTTGTTGGCTATCATTTTTGCTTTGGATAAGTTTAGATCTTACTTGCTAGGGTCTAAGGTTGTGGAGTACTCGGATCATGCTGCTTTAAAGTACCTTTTGTCAAAGAAAGATGCAAAGTCTCGTCTCATCCAGTAGATTCTACTGCTGCAAGAATTTTACATTGAAATTCAGGACAAGAAGGGTTCCGAGAATGTGGCAGTTTATCACTTATCTAGGCTAGTTTTGGACTTTAATGAAGATGATGTGCCCATTGCTGAGACATTCCCTGATGAACAACTTATGGACATCTCTTAGACTTCTGCACCTTGGTTCGCAGACATTGTGAACTACCTTGTCGCTACTCAGATGCCTTCACATTGGACCAGGCAAGACAGATCAAAATTCTTGGTCGAGGCAAAATACTTCTTTTGGGATGACCCTTACCTGTTCAAATACTGCCCAAACCAAATTATAAGGATATGCACTCCGAAGAGTGACCACGAAAATGTCCTCTCCTTCTGTCATGATCATGCATGCGGAGGCCACTTCTGTTCTAAAATGACCAAGGCTAAGATTCTTCAAAGTGGATTCTAATGGCCCTCCATCTTTTGTGATGCTCATGCCTACTGTTCAGCCTGTGAAAGATGCTAGAAGTTGGGAAGTATTGGAAGAAGGAATATGATGCCGTTGAACCCGATCCTTATTATGGAGCTATTTGTTGTTTGAGGCATTGACTTCGTGGTGCCTTTCCCTAATTCTTATGGGTACCTCTTCATCCTTATGGCAGTGGATTATGTTTCCAAGTAGGTCAAGGCCATTGCATGCAAGACTAATGATCATAGATTCGTGTTGCAATTTCTGAAGGAAAATGTGTTCGCACGTTTTGGGACACCACGTGCCATCATCAGTGATGGGAGGAGGCACTTCTGCAACAGAATTTTTGAGCAACTCATGAAGAAGTATGAGATCACTCATAAAGTTGCAACTCTTTATGTGACGTCCCACATTGCCTAGGTATGGAGATGGGAATGTACTTATATGTATACTTACACCCTTAATGGCAACAACGCATTTTAAAGCCGTGATGGTTATGATCCCATCAGAAATCCGCAGTTAAGCGTGCTTCTGCGAGAGTAGTACCAGGATGGGTGACCTTGTAACATCCCTAGCCCAAAAGGGTTAGGTTTGTTAATCCTCTTTCTTACTCGCAAAGATCCATAAGGTTTATCAATTAATAAAAGACTAGTATAAAATGAATGCATGAAACTCTAGAATATCATGTCCTTAAAAAAAAAAACTGAGATATTCCTGCTTAACAAAAATATGTCTCACAAACGATAATAGTGTTCCTTATTAAAATAAATTCATCAATCACTAAAAGAAACTGTGCCAATGCACTTATTAACTTGACTAATTTGAAATCACATGAAATCCTAAATACACATGCCCCCATTCCAGCCTCCTAACGCAACCTGACCATCACCTGAAACAAGAAATAAAACTGATGAGCCCAAAGGGGGCCTAGTAAGTGAAATCCACAACCATAGGCAGTTTTACTCCTTGTCCCGTTTTGAAAAATGGAACTTATAACTACATATGTTCCCAGTATATTTTTAAATAATAAAATAGCATAAGAACATAAAGCATAATAAAAACATTATCATCAATAAAATTATTGACAATCTTTATTTCATACTAGGGCCCATGTATACTATTATCCCCGCATACTAGGGTTGCGCGGTCCTTGCGACCTGGGATGAGATACTGTGGCCATAGCCCAGTCCCCTGGTCAGCCAATTAAATCTGGGTGCACTCAGCATGGCAAAATAAAACTGTGATGGAACCACCTTCTGGCAGAGCCTCTTTCAGCGGTTGCGCCTCCATCCTTAGCATTGGTACCGAGCTTCTTTCTTGTTTCTCTTGGGCCAAAAATACTCTCCTCCATACATGTGCCCTCATTGTAAAACTTTTTCTCATTTCTTGTACTTCTTTTAATACTTCTTTAGATACATCGTAGGGCATCATGTATGAGGGTTTATCATCATTTCTCAAAATTTCTTAAAGACATCACTATTTTCTCAACGTTACTTTTTCTCAAACTTATCATGCATGTAACATAATTCGATAATAAACAAAATGACCATTTGCAATTAGAAACAAAATTTCATAAATAGCATGGCATGATAATTTTTCTAGAAGGGATAGTAAATTCACTTATCTCGATAGAGATGCTAGAGAGATTGACCGGCATGGTCACACACCTGAATTAATACAACTTAATTGTGTTAGCCTTAAATTACTAAAAAGCTAACCCTAGAACCCCTAGGCTTCCACTTCTACCCCTCAAATGATTCTAAAGGTAACAATAGATTCCTGGACCCTTGCCCGAATAGGAGGATTATAAGTGTGGATTACAAACATAATTCTCTGAAAAACACTTGGTTCCTAAGGAACTATTCTTGGCTTCTTAAAAGACAAGTGAACGTTGGTTGATAAATTTCAAGGCAATTAAAAGGAATATATATATATATATATACATGGGTTCTTTAAAAGGTGACCTGAGAAAGGTCATGAAAATGGTGGTTGACAAGTCAAAAGCAACAAAAATATATTTATATATTTATATGAAATATTGATTTCTTAAAGGAATGTTAAAGAAAGCGCGAGTTGCAATTTGTTGTACTAACGTAGAGGCATATCCCATATAGTATTCTCAATATTAAGCATGGTCTAGGTTTTTCATCTACAATACATAGCACAAGTATGACAACAATTACACTTGCATATTTAATTGAAAACATAAAAGAAATCAACAAGGGGGAGTAAAATAATTTACCTCAAGTGGAAATGAAAGTTGGAGAAGATGACTTCCCAGGATGGGTGACCTCCTGGGAAGTCTGGTTCAGGGGAGCCAAAAGCGGGCAATATTGTGTGTCATTGGGGTGGAGTGTTACACCTTACCATCCTCAGACAAGTGGGCAAGTCGAGATATCTAATAGAGAAGTCCCAAGGATATTAGAGAAGACAGTGAACATGACAAGGAAGGATTGGTCTCTTCAACTCCACGATGCCTTGTGGGCATACCTGATAGCATTTGTGACTCCAATTGGCATGTCTCCCTACCGACTAGTGTATGGCAAGGCATGTCATCTTCCTGTGGAATTGGAGCACCAAGCAACTGAATTTCAATCTCACCAAGGCTAGCGATCAAAGGAAGCTCCAGCTCGATGAATTAGAAGAATTGAGGAATGATGCCTACAACTATGCCAAGCTGTACAAAGCTTGAACAAAGAAGACTCATGACCAAAACATTTTGAGAAGATTGATGAGTCTCAAATATTGCATATTTGGGTCCCTTAATTTGCATTTATTAATACTTTAGCCTTATTATTATCTGATGTTTTGTGTAGTTCTATGTTTTTTATGTTTTATAGGTTGATAGAGGAAAATTGTGGCTAATTCCATTAATTATGGGGATTAAGGCACTTCGGAGAGCATTGGCAGCAAATTCGGATCGAGCGATGATTCGCACCCAATGAGTCCCATTAAAAAGATCATATCTAGAGCTGTAGAACTCGTATTGAAGCGTTCTTGGTGGCATTAGAAAGCTAACTTAAAGATCTACAAAGTCATGTTTCACAAGAGTTTATTAATACCAACGTTTACTAGGTCAAAAAGGCATCCATTCGCAGGCCTTCTGAATGGTAATTTTCCTGTCCGAACAACAGTGCGCTCGAGCACACTTATTGTGAGATCGAGCACACTCAAGAGGCAGGTCCGGATGGCCAGCAAGACTGTCTAGACAACCTATGTCTGACACGCGTCTAGCAGCGCTAAAACCCTAATTTAGGGTTATAAATACCATTTTGTTTCTCTAGGGAAAGGTGGAGATGATGTTTAGAGCCCATTTTCGACATGTTATCATTCTTACGCTCTATCTACATTTCTCTTTGTAAGTTTTAGGTTTTTTATGATTTTAATTCATTTTGATATGAGTTTTGTAATTATGAGAGGCTAAAACCTTCAACTAAAGTTAAAGATGAAGCCTCGTCATTGATAAACAATCACATTCTTGTCATTTTATTTATACAATTATGATGTTTAATCAAATTGTTGTTCAAAGTTAATTTAATTGCTTGATTAATTTCATTTGAATGAATGTTCTGTCTCTTATTCATTAAAAATTGGATATTCGTTGTGTTTCATCCATGGATACATCGAATGATTCAATTGAGACTTATATCCATTGTGATTTGTATATCAAATAGATACAGTGGATGATTTGATCTCAATTGGATATTCGTTGTGATTTGTTTAACGGTTGGATTCATCGAATAATTTAATATGCATGTTTACAAAATTTTGAACAATGTATAAAATTTCATTTGTTTATTGATTGTGTGTATAAAATGTAAGAATGTGTTGTTTGATTTGGCGAGGTGGATTATGAAAACCTTAGTGTTTTAATTCATTTGATTTCACAATTTCATTTAGTTTTTGTTCATTTTGCCCGACAAAATCACGAACTTCGGAACTAGGTTAAAATAGGGTTAATTTAGATAGAAATTGGTTTTTGCAACCCAATTCCCTGTAGATTGACCTTGCACTTGCACACACTGTATTGCAAATGACTTGTGCGCTTGCGAGTACATTTTAAAACTCACAACAAAGATCTCTTGAAGTTGGTCAAGAAGTCCTCCTTTACAACTCACGTCTACATCTGTTTCTTGGGAAGCTCAAATCTCGATGGAATTGACCATTCATAGTGCACACAGTTTCTACTCATGGAGCCATCGAGATCCAAGATCCCAAGAATGGAAATACTCTCAAGGTCAATGGTCAACGGCTAAAGCCGTTCCTGGAACTAGAGATTCTAGAGATTGAGGAATTCCCCTTGGAGGATCCTACTTCTTCTAAATAATCATTTACTATGGAAAGTCTAGCTCAAAAATATAAACTTAGCGCTTATGGGAGGCACCCCTCTTTCCTTTTATTTTTTGTTATTTGTTTTTGTTTTGTTTTTGATTGTTTTTATTGTCGTGTTTTTTAGGACAAGTGTTTTCACGAGTAAGTTTGGGGGATGTCTCTTGGCTCACTCCGATTCTCTTCACCTCTCGGTATTGTATTTCTACCCACATTGAGGACATTGTGTGATTCAAGTTTGGGGGTATAGAAAACCGTTGTCCATTTTTATTTTTGCAGTATTCTTTCTTTTTCCTTTTTCTATCTAATATATATATATAGTGTTATGTTGTTATCAAGTTTGAGTTAAACTGTGACTATGGTTTGCATTTCATTGGCTTGCTTAAAGGTATGAACATTGATCAGTGTCAAATTGTGTATATTTGACCCCTTTAACTTATATTTGTTAGGCCTTTAGCTTTGTTAATTTCTAATTATTTTTGGTGTTTTTAGTGTTTTGAGTTGTGCAGGTCTTTACAACAAAAGTTGGCCACAAGAGAGCAAAAAGGCACTAAGTGAAGAATTGGACCCCTGCCAAGTGCGTTCGACCGCACTTGGTGCGTTCGAACGCACTTACGGTCGAACGCAGTCCCCGTCAGCCCGCGTATCGCGCGGGTGCCCTAGGAGTCCATCGCTTCAGCATGCGCCGTTACGGTTTTCTGCGGTCGAACGCACTTTGTGCGATCGAACGCACAACTCAGTAGTACGTTCGAACGCACCTCATGCGTTCGAACGCACTCGTAGGAAATTTTGCCTATAAATAGGACCCAAGGCCATTTGGTCGAACACACATTCCTTTGGGGCGTTTTTAGAGAGCATTTTGCTTCTGTTTGCATTGCTCCGCCCCTTTTAGTTGTAAGCTTTTATTTTAATTTAATTTTAATGCATTATTTCAATTCATTTATGCTTTATTATTCAATGGGTGGCTAAAATCTTCAACTTAGGTTGAAGATGAAGCCTCACCCTTAGTTTAAATTTCTTGCTTTTACATTTTATGCTTATTTTCCGTTATTTAATTCCGCATTCGTCATTTAATTTCTGTGACAAATAATTGAATGGTTGTGTGTTGTTGATGCATTGATAGTCATCCGGTGATGTGTTCCAAGCCGGGTGCACAACAAGTGTTTGGTTGTGATTCAATATCCACTGTGATCCAAGGATACAGTGGATGATTTTATCCATAATCAATACTCGTTGTAGCTCCTTAACGGTAAACACATTATTCGGTTTGACTTGTGTCAATTACCACAATAGAGTGTGTTGAAGGGTTTAAAGTTTAAAAAACGGAGAATGAGTGTTTAATGTATTTAGCTTATTCTTATTGGGTGAGGTTCATCTTTAACCTTAGTTATTTTTATCCCTGCATTTTCAGTTTAATTTTATTTCTGCACTTTTAAATTGTTCAAAATCAATCCTCCTTGGGACTAGGTTAAGATACGTTTAATTTGAGAGTTGTATTAGTTTTTAATTTCAAAACGCCGTTCTCTGTGGTTCGACCTCGCATTTTTACGCGCACTTTACTGCACACGATTCGTACACTTGCGAGTATTATTTTTGATACGATCAAACAACATCATCATGTCATTAAGAATCTGAGTCTTTTGACTTATTTTTGGGTAAGAGTTTTCACTTGTTTTGTGAAAAATTTTAATGTTTTTAATGAGCACATTAGCATGTTTTCTGTGAGGTATGATTTTTGAGCTTAAACTTATTCCTTTTGAGATTTGTTGGATGACCTATTGATAAATAACTTTGGCTTGCGAGATAAAGAAAAATAAAAAAAGAAGGAAAAAAAGAAGAAATATCATGTTGAGTTTCCCACTGAGTGTTCGCATCAAAAGGTGTGGAGTTCAAGTTGATTTATGCTATGGTTAGTATAGCTTCGTAGCCTTTTTTACTTGAGTTTATAAGTCCTTAGGGATGTTCTACATCTAATGCCCTAAAACCGATTGGTTTGAGAGTTATTGGCCTAACACTTGTTACATGGGTTAGTTAGAAAGCTTAAGGGAGTTAGATATTGCATAGCTTGTGAAAAAATAATAATAATAATAATGCATGTTCTGCCTTGGTTGTTTCATCTGTTAGATATTCTTACAAATTTTGTGGAACTTGTTTTGAGTTTAAACTAAAAAGCTTCATGATTGTATGCTAATTTTACTTTGCACTTTTCAGAACATATGATTTCTCAATTATCCAGTTATGAGTGAGTTGATTTTGGATTTCCTTTTTAATGTAATGGTGGTATTTGTCTTTTTAAGCTTGCTCATTAATAAGAACTATGGTTTGTTGGAAAATTCTTTCCTATTAACAACATAGCGCTGCAATGTTTGTAGGTATCATTCCTGTTAAACCCTCACGAGACTTCACTCATCTAGTAGGAATGCCTAAGGGTTTAAAAGGCTTGTTGCATATGCTAAATACTATGGGTGTCAAAAATTACCGGGAAACCAGAATCGGAGCCGAAAAACCAGGAAACCGGGGACCCGGTTCAGGTTTTGGTTTGGAAAATCCCAAAACCGGGTATCCCGGCTCCAGTACCTGGTTTTTACCAAGTTACCAAGAACCGGGTTTCCATCTTATTTAATAATATTTATATATTAATATTTTTTACACTTAGGTTTAGCACTTCTCCCCTTCAGTGAACACCCATTCGGCCATTACATTTCTAGTTTCCCCCTCTTCATTTCAAAATAGTACAACACCCATTCACTTCATCTACATTTCAAACATTTTCTCTGTTGATCCATGGGTTTCTAGGTTTGGCCGAGTTCTTACAAAACTCGTTATTGGACCGGGTACAAACCAGAATCGGCTGCTAACCGAGAGCCGGGAAACTGTGGTCTCGATTCTCAGTTGTGATTACCCAAAACTAAGAACCGGGGTACCCCGGTTTCAGTCCCCAGTTTTGGCCAAAAATCAGGAAACCGGACCGGGTTGATAGACCTACTAAATGCAATCATCTCTCCCACAAAAGAGGACTTATGTTTATTGCTTTCATTTTAGTTTTTGTTTTGTTTTGCTAAAGGACTAGCAAAAGTTAAGTTTGTGGTGTTTGATGTGTACCAAATATTGCATATTTGGACCCCTTAATTTATATTTATTAATCCTCTAGCTGTGTGATAATCTGATGTTCTAGGTTAGCTCTGTGTCTTTAGTGTTTTGTAGGTTGATGTGGGAAAACTGTGGGATTTATGTGAAAGTTGAACACTTTGGAAACATGCTGCCAACGAACCTACGATTGAGTGCAAGTCTACATGCTCGAGCGCATTTACGCTCTAGCCCAGCATAGGCACGATCGAGTGCAGCCATGGCCAAGACAAGTTCCAGCGAGCAAGCGCACATGCGCAGCAAGGGGAAGCTGTATGCTCGAGTGCGCTCAAGCGCAGAAATTGTGCAATCGAGCGCACTTGTCTGATCTAGCAACAAGTTTTATTCTAATTCAACTTGTAAAACCTAATTTTAGGCCTATAAATAGAGAAGTCATCAGATTAGTTTAAGGGCGTAACGACCCAGGAAAGAGCGCTAGCCACATCTGCGCTATCACCCCAAAAGGGCTAGTCAATTTGAAGCTTCCCTAGAATTTATTATAAAGCCCAGTTTCACCTAGTAACTAGGCAATGTGGGACTTAGTACTTCATGACTCTCTTTATAAATCACCCACTCTATATGGGCTTTTTTTCTTATCTTCCCAATATGGGACCGGGGTGTTACAAACTCCCCCTCTTAAATTCCTGACGTCTCTGTCAGGGCTACGTCATGTAGTGCTTCAATACCACATGACCTGGCGTTACTAGGTGCTCTGATACCACTTGTAACGACCCAGGAAAAAGTGCTAGCCACATCTGCGCTATCACCCCAAAAGGACTAGTCAATTTGAAGCTTTCCTAGAATTCATTATAAAGCTCAGTTTCACCTAGTAACTAGGCAATGTGGGACTTAGTACTCATGACTCTCTTTATAAATCACCCACTCTATATGGACTTTTTTTTTCTTATCTTCCCAATATGGGACCGGGGTGTTACAAAGGGGTTACAGATTACAAAATTCCAGAGGAGAAAGAAGAGAGTTCTAAGCTTTCCTAGCTTTTTTATCTCAAATTTATGATTCTGTATTTGTAAGAACTCAATTTTCATTATGAATTCAATCAATGTTTTTTTGTCTTTCAATAACATGAGAGGCTAAACCCTCAACTAAGGTTGAGGATGAAGCCTCGCTTATGATTAGCAACTTTGTTTTATGTATGTAGTATTTTCCAATTTAATGATTTAATTTCCCTATTGTTTTACTTCAAATCAATTGGATTGAATGATTCTTTGATATCTTGTGTAATTCAAGGATACACTTGATGATTTAAGATATTTCAATACAATTGATTGCTTGGCTTTCTTTGTTAAAAATTGGATTTCCCTTGTGATTTATTCTCTGGATACAATTGATGTTTTGATAAATATTGGATATCTTCTTGTGATTTTTGGATACAGTTGATGATTTAATTAATATTGGATTTTTTTTATTTTTTTTTTGTGATTTGAGTAATGAATGGATACATGAGATGTTTTGATTAATTATTTGAAGCAATAGTAAAACAAACCTAAGTTTTATATGTGAGAACTTTGGGAAATATTATAGACCATGAAACTATGTTGCTATATATTTGTGAGTATGGATTCCGAAACCCTAGTGCTTCGTCAATAGATTACTTTCATTTTAATTTGTTCATGCTTTTGATTTTTCATTCACACAACAATCTCACGAAAATTTGGAACTAGGTTACGGTTCAATTGATTTAGATTTAAAATTGCTTCCAAGAACACAATTCCCTGTGGAATCAACCTCGCACTTGCAAACCTTTTTCTACAAATGATTCATGCAATCGCAAGTACAATAAAATTACACAATAGACACTAATGATGGGTCAACAACGTCCACATTAAAAAGTGGACGTTGATGATAGGTCGGCAATGTCATTTTAATAGTTGACGCTTATAATTTTCAATTTTTAATTCTTTTATTTCCATTATCTTGATGGAGAATCATCATCTTTTTTTATGGTTGATGCTGATAATTGTCTATTTTTAATTTTTATTTTTATTATCCTCGTGGAGGTTCAATAGCATTCGCCGGGAGTGGATGATTGATGTGGTCTTTCGTTGTGCAACAATTATCAATAATAAATTACTACTCGCAATACAACAAATCCTTGTAGGATATGACTATATTGAGGATGTCGAACCCCAGGGACTAAAATGGCATTGTTATTAAGTTTTTCAAGATTAATTTGTTTTTGTTTGAAAACTAAATGCATAAAAGTAAAAGAAAAATAAATTACAATGGGGAAAAGAATTAGAGGATTGACTTCACTATTAACCACATAACAATGGTCAATCATAAATTAACAAGAAAAATCCCTTCTATGCATGAAAAGGCTCATGTCACTCGAATAGTCAAAAAAATACCATCATTAAGAAATAAGTATAATCTTATCTTCGATTGGCACAGATCGTCTGCCTAACCTCTAGATGCGGTACGATTCATCTTCTCTAGGTATGGACTATCAAATCTATTAATTAACTATACACAATCAATGGATAAGCATAATTCATCTTCAGTTAGTACGAATCATTTACCTAAATTACACTAAACTATAGTGTTAAACAATTTGTCTTTCTTAGGCACGGCTTATCAAACCCTCTTGAACATGTGTCAGTTAGTTGCATAACCATAACATCTGAAACGCCCTAAGTTCTAGAGGTAGAGTGACTGGGAGTAATTGTAACATAATCTTAATAAAAATAAAAATCTTCCTACTATATAATCACCACAGAAATATAACATCACCAGAGTACTATAAACTTTCATTATGAAATCACAAACACATAATGTACTAGTATTCAATAATCTCATAAGCAGTATAGTTACACAATCTATGCTCGTCCCAAGCAGTCTACTCTATAGAATGGAGTCTAAAACACTTATGATCTTCCCAATCCACAAAGCAATAAGCCCATGTGTCGTAGCCTAACCCATGTCCTTAGTACTACGATATAAAGGGCACATCTGAAAAAAGATGTATAGGGAGAGGGGTGAGTTCCACAACTCAATAAGTAGCCACAACACTAGTTATTATAAAACATGCTATGCATATTTTTATGTCATAATCTCTATCATGTACAACAATAATTTATGCAGAATAACATAATTAATAAATAAAGCATGATAGTTGCAAAATGAGTAAGCACTTCCTTTTACTTTTCTTTCAAAAGAAAATCATGTTTTACCCTTTGACCCATAACCGCAATTTTCCCATGAGTGGCATACATTGGCTTGGTTGTCCCGTAGGACCTATAGGCTCATCCCGTCGTCATAAGAGAGAGCTACCAGGTTGGGAACTTCCCCTTGGTGAAGGCCACTCGGCCAGTAGCATACACCTTCTCGTAACTAGGCCTGTAAATGAGTCAACACACTCGACAGCTCGGCTCGATTAAGCTCGAATCGAAATCGAGCTCAATACTATTTTAGCTCGGCTCGTTACTGTACAAGCTCGCTCGATTAGCAAATGAGCCGAGCTCGGCTCGCCCGACTAAACTCGACAAGGGCTCGTGAGCTCGATTTCATTCATAAATGAGTAGATTAAATGATTATTAATTAAGTAAGTAATGTATTTCTTACAATTTATAAATTATAATCACATTAATGTATATAAACTTAAATGACCTTAATGTATCTCTTTAGGGTGTGACAAATAACAATTGACATTATATGCAACAATACAAACTTAAATGTTATATTAATTAATTGTATAAAATTAAATTAGTTTAACTTAGTTGTATACTTATAAATTAATAAATTATAATATATATTTATATATGATATGTTTATTATCTACAATATATGATATACATCATATACTAACTTAACTTTAACAAATAACAACTAACAAGTAATAAGTATCAAATAAAGTATAGAGTTAAATTATATCATTACTTGATATGAATATTAAAATTATCTCAAATTTAGTAACTAGGCTCTAAGAATCTAAGCAATTAAAAAACATAGGTAACAATTAGAAAGTTAGTCAACAATGTGCAGTTAATCAATATACATTACTCTTTAGGATGTGACAAATGACAATTGACATTATATTCAATAATACAAACTTAAATGTTATATTATATAAGATAAATTATATTATATAATAATTATACTATATAAATTATAAAATTAACAAGTAAAGTATATAAATTATCTTTTAAGTTTATAGTTAATATAAATTTATTTAAATTATAGGAAAAATTAGGCTTGCAAATTAGCCGAGCGGCTCGTGAGCTCGCTCGAGCTCGGCTCGGTAACTGTACAAGCTTGGCTCGACTCGGCTCGGTTACTGTACAAGCTCGGCTCGGCTCGGCTCGATTACTGTACAAGCTCGGCTCGAGCTCGGCTAAGCTCGCTCGGCTCGGATCGTTTACAGGCCTACTCTTAACCATCTTTCGGTGTGCTTGCCATGCTACCCATGTGATCCGGTACCGATCGTTACTATAGCAGTGCCTTGGGGTTAAACATTTATAAACATGAATGCACATGTAACAATTCATATGATTTTTTAAGCTCTTCTATAATGGTATAATATACTATGAAACTTTGTGAGTTCCTTTCATTCATAATGCATAACTCTTAAAAAATGAGATAATTGTAATACGTAAAATTCTTAAGTAATAACATATGATCAAATAAAACTTGGCATTAAAAATATGAAAGGAAGTACAATTGAAAATCATGTAAGTAGATTCTTTATAAAATTCCCAACATTTTTTTTTTCCAAAGATTTATAATAAAATCTATTGGGTTTTTGGTGTTGTGTCCCCTTACCTGGCATCGCATATCCTTAATTTGATTATGCATTCAAGTCACAATTCTTATAACGGAGGTAAAAAGTACCTTAGTCATTAATTCATTTATCCTTAGCCAAAAATATTACAGTGACATCAAAACCCCATCATGCTTGATTTATATCTTATTTCAATAACAGTATGTATGCTGTTATAAATTGAATGGTGAATATTTATCATAATAAATAATTGAAGTAATTGAAGGGTTTAGATTTATCATAATAAATGCCAATAAATAAATGAAGTAATGGATGAGAGAGAAAATTGATATTTTTTTTTTAATAACCCACTAAAATTTTCAACTAGCAATTTCCATCATCTTTCACATAAAATAAATTTACTTATAGAATTGTAAATCCTCATTATCATTGATATTAAGATTACCTTTATTTTAGGGTATAAATTTCGGGGTATTACACCATCATTCTTATAATCACAGAAAATAAGAATAATTGAGTTCAATTAAGATAAAAAGTTGTCAAAGACAAGATAAGAATTCTATCAAGATTGAATATAAATATCAAAATCAATTATCTGAGATATACAACCATTATGCATATAAAAAACCATAAATTAAAATACAATCAAACCAATGTTACTTGGAAATGGCTAATTTAACACCCTATTACGAATTTAGCTCATCATGATGGTTCTGGAATGGCCTTCTTGCATGTTCATCTTCTCTTCAACTCTTTAAGCCTCTAAAAATATGTTTTTGTGTAATTTCTCTATGTTAAGCACCCCCTTTTCTTTATAGGTTTATGACATTATTTATAGTGTCTAAAATAAACCCTAGGAGGGAGGCCTTGGAGTCCCAAAAAGGTTGTACTTTCATCTCCTAGTCGATTTAGGAGACCTAAACTTGTTTACATATCAATTCTGCATTTTTGTTCAGCAAGTCGGTGAGAGTGTGCTCAAGCTCAATTATAGTGCACTTGCGCTCGTGTGCATTTTTGTGCTCAAGCCCATTTCTTTAGCAGCTCAAAAAGTCATGTTTTAAGCCCAAAATCAATGAATATGCTTGCATCTTCATTTAGAACATAAAAACACTAAAATAACATAAAATCAAGAAGAGAACGATACTAAGAAATTAACATATGCAAGTTAAGGGGCTTAAATGTGCAACATTTGACGCTTATCAATGTTGATGACCTATCATACATTGATGACCTGTCACCAGGAGCAAATGCTGATAACGTGTTAGTAAGAAATTTTTAGGCCTTAAAAAAAAAAAAAGTGGGATTTGCGAACATTAATTATGACCGGAAATATTGTGAACATTACACTACGTGTTTTCAGAGACCTACAAAATGATTCAAAGTATAATGTGATGTAACCTTTCGTGAAAAAAAATAATGTCAGCTTTACGAAAAAAAGGCTACCATACACACATACATGTATGTGGATCGATGCAATCATATATAGCCAGCTGTTCCTGGCATATATAGAGAACGTTTTAAGTCATATATATATATATATATATATATATAAGTCACCAAAACAATTAGGTCACCTTCTATAATAATTGAAGTGGTGAAATTAAATTAATAAAATTAGTAGTCGTCCAAATCTTACCGCACATGCTTCGTGGATGTAGTTGACAGTTAGTGTTTTTATAGTTGACAGTTAGTTAAACTCCAATATGAAAATATGATATAGATTGAGCACAATTCTCTATCTTATAATTAGGAGCACCATCCAGCTATGTTTGTGCTAATTAATTATTTGGAATAAAATGAATTGATATTACTGAATCTATGCTAGCAGTAATTTATTTTTCACCCCTAAAGTTGTTGATATTATTATTAAAGTTCAATGGGGGTCGAATATGAAACACATAAATTAAATTAAAGTTGTTCGGCCGCAGTTGAACAGATGAAACAGTTGGGTACGTATCAACTGATGATGCATTTAAGATATGTGGTCCAAAGTTTTGAAGTATACCGAATATTTGTATCACATTTAACATGATAAAAATTTACCCATTCATGCATATATGTATCTAATATATACTCTATATGTATATAGATCTCGACTCCCATGCTTCCAATTATGGTACATGGACCACACCCAGTTTATTTATTTTATTTTGTTGTCTAGGGAAGAAGGCTACAACCAAATTGATTGGGTTTGGTATGTACATAATAATTCATTAAAGTACTGTTCAATTTCCTTAGTGAAAATTAGAGATTCATTAATACTTAAAGAAACGTGGAAACTAAAATGATGTGTAACTTATTTATTAATTAATACCTGTAGCATTTTTTTTTATTTATTATTTTGATAATTTCTAATAAATAAGTTTCATGTCAGAATTTTAATACTCATAACATTTCTCTAATAATGAAGACACCATGCCATGCATCTTTGCGAAAATATTGTTTCTCTCGTCACATTTGTACTTTTTTTTTTTTTTTTTAACATGTCCACATAAGAGGGGGGAGGGGGACTTGAACTAATGAGCTTCGCTTTATTAGGCGTGATCCCAGCCGATTGAGCTATCTCTAAAGGACGGGTTACATTTGTACTTGATACTTGATGTGAAAAATGTTATAAGTATCAAAATGATATGGAACTTATTCTTTTAATTAATTGTTTTCATTTTCTCCGATGAATAAACTGCTCATCATGTTTAGAGTGCATTTGACATTGCAATTTTATGGGCAAAAATTACGATATTAAACCAATTAAATCATCAAAAATGGATTATTTAGGATTGCGTTTTTTTAAAATTATGTTTGTTTGCATTTTTAAATCGTAGGTAAAATATTTTTTTGAAAACTTAAAATTTTAGAAGTTAAACTGCAATTTGAAAGGTTAAACTATAATTTTATAAAACTCTTAAATTGTATTTTTAAAAATTATGTTTTAAAATCACTATTTTTGAATTTGTAGTTTTTAAAATGGCAAATCCAAATTACCCCTCTTATTAAACGATTTGGTAAAACTTTTTTTTTGGGGGGGGGGGGGGGTGGGTTTAAAAAGGGGAGGCACCAAATTAACCAAACTCAATCCTTTCCCCAGGTATGCTCAGGTTGTCTGCGCGTGGAGAACACGCGGCGCGTGTGAGGATATCTCTTACACCAGAATCTTTGTTTCCTTGTGGGTTTTTATCTGGGTACACGAGTGCAATGGTACAACTCATAAAATAATATTTTGAGTAATTTAAAAAAAAAAAGAAAAGTGAATAATAAAAATTATAATAATAATAATAATAATAATAGTGGGTTCATATTCTGCGTGGGGTTCACATTAAAAGCGTTGGCAAGCGCTCTCATACGTCGCTGTCAGTCATAAATTAGGGAAAGCGAAGAGAGGGTATGAGAAAACCATCACCACCCCCGTCTCTCTCTCTCTCCCTCTCTCGAGCGGGAAATATATAAAAGGAAAAAGAAAAGAAAAAAGCACTTTCTCTCTCTTTCTGTCTCTGTCCACTCTGCTCTCTCTCTCTCTCTCGCTTTCTCTCTCTTGAAGCCTTGAACCTGATTTCCGAAGCTCTCCTTCACTTTGTTTCCCAACTGTCTCTCTCTTTCATTCTCCAATCTGATTTCAACATGTAGACTGCAGCTCTCTTCTTTCATCCTTTTCAACGTTCTTCTTCTCTTGCTTGGTTTCTCCCTTTTTGGTAAACAAAACCCCATGGCGGTGGCGCTTGAGGGATTCTCGATCCGGTAACTTCTTCTTCTTCTTCTTCTTCCAACTTCGATATATGTACATATATATTTGCGCTTCATGTTTCTCTATCTTTCTTCAACTACTCGTCTTATCTTTCTTTGTTTGTGTGTTATATATATATATATGTATGTATGTATGTATGGTTTGGTTTTCACAGACAATATGCGGCGAAGATGAGGACTGTCGACGTGGTCAAGTGCTGGCCGTTCGGGGAAGACTCGGAGGAGGATATCAAGGCCTTGCTTCCGCCGATCACTGTCGCCAAGTTCCGCTGGTGGTCCCACGAGCTGCAAGCCTTCAATTCCAATCAAACCCACCAAGATATTCACACTATTCAGGGAGAGGGACTAGAATTTTCAAGAAACGAGAGTGAATTCGAGAAATCGGAGGCGGAGGCGGAGAAATTTGAGATGGTTTGCCCGGTTTGCCGGGTGTTCACTGCGGCGACCGTGAATGCCGTGAATTCCCATGTTGATAGCTGCCTCGCTCAGTCTTCGCATAAGAAGCTGGCCGCGGTGAAGACAAAGACCACCAAGCCGCCCAAGAAGAGGTCGATTGCGGAGATTTTCGCGGTGGCGCCGCAGATCGAAGCAGTAGACGTTGATGATGATGAAAATGTGGATGAAGAAAGTAGTGGAGGAGAAGACAAGTTTGGTAGTTGCAAGCTCTCGAGTGGGGCTAATGTTTTTTCAACAATCAAGGGTAATAAGAATATAAATATGAAGATGAGGAAGAAGAAAAAGAAGATGATGATGAAGAAGAAGAAGAACAAGAACAAGAAGAAGAGAAGGGTTTTGGAAGAGAAAGGCATGGCAATTGTGAGCAAGTTGAAGAAGAAGAAGAAGAAGAAGAAGAAGAAGAAGAATAAGTTGAAGAAGAAGGCCGTGAAAGATGGGTCAATTGCAAAGAAGGTATGCGATTTATATCATAAAATATTGTTGATTTGCAACCATCATTATGATTTTTGTGTTGTGGTGATATGATTTTTAGCTGTAGCTCCTCATTTTTTTGTATATAGTTGGTATGGTAGAGGCATCAAAATGTGGTTGATTACTGTAGTCTTGTGATGCTTGAATTGTTTGTTTGATTATGCTACATTCTCCATTGGGTATTTGCTCCTTTCCACTTTTCTGCATGATTTACTGCTGAGAAAGCTGGTTAAAGACTGCAACACGTTTGAGGACAAGACCAGTTGCCTTGTAATTGTACTGTTGTGTGAACTAGTCTGCAATGAGGCTCAGTATTATAAAGAGAAAAAAGTGAAAAACAAAAACTAGGAATGGGGTTCTCATGTTTGTGGAGAATTCAGCAGTTTGTGGAGGTGTGGTGCTCCAGCTGTACAGTACGGGTTGGGCAGCGAGGGCTTTTATAAGGTGGAGAGTTTTTGTCCTTGATTAATGATGCTGCTTTTTTCCACTATTGCACTAACATTTATTCCAAAGATAATCATTTGGGATCTTGATTTGATGGCAAGTATATATATGTGATCATTAACATGGGTGGAATATGAATGGGAAAGATGGCCTTGAAGAGCACAATATTGTTTATATATCGCTTGTTGGATCTCCTTTCTGTACGTAATAATTTCGAAGGACAGTTAATTTACAAGGTTAAAAGGGTTGGAGATAACATTGATAGTGGTTTATATGGTGAAATGCTTTGTGTATACGCCTATTCTAGATGATCACCTCATCGAATATTGTTACTTCGAATGCTACACATCATTATCACATGGAAGTTATGGGGTGAAATGGATGGAGTAATGTCCAAGACTTTTTACTTGTTAATTGAAAAGACGAACTATTATCTCACCATCACGATAATCTTGCTAGCTAGGGTGCTATATGCCCATTTGGTGTTGCTGGTTTGGTAGTTCTTGTGACTAACTGGATCTCCAATTGGTGGGATCGATCAAGATGTTATTTACTTATTCGATGTGACAGTAAAATGTCACAGTACCTTTCCATTTGCATGCCACAGATCTATGTTTTTTGATCGAGAGGCAAATAAATGAGGAATAACGCTTTTTGTGAGGCTGATAATATTCAGATGAAATGTGTTACTGAAGAACTCCGCCAGATGGAAGTGTGCGTTATTATCTTGCATGCTTTATACTGGTATTGGAATGTTTGATCTTATCTGCTATATGCATGCACAGTTAGTAAGGTAGAATGCTAATTCTTTTTGGGATATAAGAATGACTTCGACAGTAAATTTGCAATTGCTCAGACTAGAATTTGTTAGTGAAAATCACTATTTAGGCTATGATAACTACTGTTTACAAGAAGGAATCGCGGGCTGAAATTTATGTTTATTTAGAGATTGATCGAAGGCCAAAGAAATGAGATTGTAGCAATGGTACTGTAGGATCATGTCAATTGGAGTTCTTACTTTCTGTTTGAAAGGCATCAGGATTGCTTTGGAAAAGTGGTTTATAAATCTATAGAACCTTAATTTACTGGTTGCATGATCAAATAATGCCATGTATCGACCTTTTGCTGAGAAATGTATTAAAGAGAAACATAGGGGAGAGCAGCCCTTGCATTATGATCGGTATTTCGTGCAGTCTGTACTAGTTTTTGTGATTTAGGCCCAGACAGCAGATTGTTAAAATTATATTCAACAAGCGAATAGCTTATTTGGCTCAACTGTGACAAGTACTATATGGTTGGAAACATATTACAGATTAATTTTCATCAATGAGGTTGGATTCAAATTTCTTTCTTGGATTGAATCTTCTCTAGCTTACGCAAAGAAGTTCTTCTATAATCCCAAAGATTCAAGGCACCATTATTTAGTGATGAACAATATTCTAGTGAACAGATCTGATATCTTTTTCCCACGGATAAATGACTCTCCACTAGAACAAGTTCACTGCAAGCTGAGCGAAATATATCAGTCAACCGGGTACTTATTAAAAAAAGAATCTGTTGGTTTTTCTCGGGGGCCTTTAATATTTTATTCCATCATTCTAGATTAATTAATTTATGATAATTCTTGACCTGCTCTTTGAGAAGTTAACTGGGAATCATCTGCAAAGACAACATTTGGACGAGCAAGGTTTATGCTTTCATTACAAATTTTCTTCTTGATGTTTTTATTTATTCCAGTTTTATTATTTTATTTACTATGGATATATTTGGAGGGCAAAACTGATGTATCTTGTACATGTTCCTGAAAATACCTGTTTAATTCACCGCAGTTCAGGTTTTAGTTTCCCTATCATGGTTAGACATAGGGCTATAAATAACCCAAGCTGTTCATAAACAACTCGAGCTTGACTCTTATAAACTCGACACGAGTTTAGTTTATTTAATAAACAAACCAAGCTTGACCAGAAATTTAAGCTTGTTAATTTATTAAACGAGTTGAACTCATATAAAGTCGGCTCGACTAGTGTAAGCCTGTATAAATTTTTATAACTTTATATTATTAGTTTTTATGGTATTAGTCTTAATAACTTCGTAATGAAAATATCTTTAATATATAAAAGATGAAAGATAATTATCTTCCTAATGTGATAGACATAGTTTGAATCATTGTAATTAATTGTGAGTCTTGAGATAGATATATGTGTATGTGTATGTATATGGGCTCAAGATTGGATTGTTTTAGATGTTAGATAATGTTATAAGATATAATTTATATGTTATATTTTATGATAAGAAAAATTATATAGGATTTATTATAAATATAAGGTTGGTGATATTAATTTGTATAAGTTTGTAAATAATGATTCATTAGCAGAAGAGGTATTTCTTACTTACTGGATTCATTCACTCGAATGATAAAATATTAATAACAATAAATAACTAATGATTAGTTTGGATTTACGAAACATATAAATAATGACGATATTTACTTTATATAAGAAATGAATAAGTATTAGGCATAGCTCGTAAAAGAGTTTGAGCTCGTTTGAAAAAATGAACCAAGTTTTAATAGACTATCTAGCTCGGTGATATCGTGGATTAAAAGGCTTATAAAGGTTGGGTGAAACTAGGGTTGTAGAAGGTAAGTCAGCTGAAAAATAAAATGATATGTCGCACCTTTGTTTGATTGACTATTAATCGAATAGTAGGGTTTCAGGATCACGTGTTCGATCGATCGTGATACAAACAAACTCCTCGGGTTTCAGTATGACACATGATGCACATTCTTTTATCGATCAAACATTGATCATGGGAGTGATCAAACTTCTCGGGAATTAGTATGGTAATCTTCTGTAGTACTTCAACCGATCAAACGTCATGGGAGTGATTGAACTTCTCTAGAATTTGGATGGAGACTTGTCTCACTGGTTCGATCCATTGGGCACCGATTGTAGATCAATCAAAATCTTGATCTTGATTTAGCCTTCTCTTGATCTTGCATTTGACACCGACTCAATCCTAGCTCAGGACATAAACATTACAACATAAATCCCATGTTCATGAATTTTCCAACACACAACAACAACAATATTTTGCTAAGGTTGGTGATTGTTTTTAATGAAGATTCAGAAAGAAGTTATTAGCAGCCTAGATTGAAAGTAATTTGGGCTTCTTACTATGTTTTTTACCCTTGCTTTGATTTGAAAGAGAAGTTTCCAAAAAAGAAAATGATTTTAAGATTTTTTTTCCACAAATTTTAAGCAAGCAATACCTTTTATGTCAATTCAGTATACGTGAAGCTCCTGAGTATGGGCATGATGAGATGATGACTTGTTCATAACAGTAATTATTTTATCTAAATCAAATATTAATTCTTCTCTAGGGTATAAGGGAAACTGGAATAGAAACTACTCAATGAATGGGATCCTCAAAATCACATCTACTTTCCTTAATGTTTTGTTAAACTGTTATGCTCATTCATGCTGCATGTACACAAAGGATCCAGCTTTCGTTTCTCACTTCCATGAAGAGTTAGGAGATATAGAGTTAATGAGTGGAGTTTCTTTTCTAAAAAGTAGAATTTGAGCCTTATCCTCCTTTTCAACAAGTGTTACCAGGATTCTGGAGAAGCAAACTGGAGCAAGGGAGTTAAGTTGGGTGTGAAAAAGTTTTAATAAAGACTAAAATCCTCAAAGTTGTTTTGCTTATGTGTAAATATTATTCTCTTCAAAGTAGAAATGAGTGGAGTTTGGAATTTAGGTGCCACAGCTAACGTCAAGAGTTAAAGATTTGACGGATTAAGCAACATAGCTTCAAAAAATAATAAAAATTATACAAATTAGGACATTTTAAAACATCGGAAGAGATGAAGTCTTGACATTCTATTTTATGCCTCCCAGCATCAAGAGTGAATTTATCTTCCATGTCCTTAAGAAATACATTGGCTGGTCTTGTAATTATGCCATCAAGTTAGGTTGTGCACGGAATTAATATATTGTGATTTAGGTGTATTAGCAGGGTTTGAAAACACCATTAGCATATGTGATTTAGTCCCTACTTGTTGAACCACTACCATTACAGATGCAATTCTACTTGTATATCTCATCGAAGAAGATTTTAGAGGAAGTCATTCTGGACCCATGGTTCAGTTGTGTACTATTTTAAGTCATCTAGAAACTTCAATTTACAGAATTTATGTGAAATGCTTTCGAATGGTTCTAGTTAATCTAGTTGGTTACCTTCATTGTCAACCTCTTTTATTGTGCAAGAAATGACAAGTGAAAAGTGCAAGAGAAAGAAATATAAGGCATTCAAGGATTTCAGTTCAATGCCTCAAGATTGGCCTTGTTTACACATAAAATTGTCATATGTGTTGATGCTATCCTTGAGCAAGAGAATGAAAAGCTATAACATATGGTTCTTACTGAAGAATGTGTTATGTATCTACTATTGGTGAGGAGTACTTTGAAAAGCTATAAAATATGGCTAACCTTACCTAAGCATATGGGATTCTGACCGTAAAAACTGTAACAGTTCGATTAGAAATGGGAGTTTGTGGAAAGATCTTCAAGTTTGCACTCTTTTACTTTTCATGTTGTGACATATGGAGAAACGCTAATCCTAAAGGGTGTTTGAGTGGTGCCAATAAACATTGGTTCAAGAAGCTAGTGAACGTACATTGAAGGCAAATTGCAGTGAATTAACAGGTTGGGGGTTTCATTAAGTTGTATTTGTGAGTTTTACTTTCTTTCTTTGTCCTTTCCTTTTTATTCTAAATCTATTTTCTATAGTAGGACTGGAGAGTTTTTCTGAGATACTGGAAAGATTTGTTTCATTATGTTTGTTTTGAACTGTTGAGATCTTCGTTTTCTTTGATGAATTGCAAAAGATTTATTTAACTTTTTTCAGTCCTCTTTCCCTTGTAAGATAGATTTAGAAGGCTATTGAGCGAGCCCATCATGTTGCCATGTCAATGTTCGGCATTGGACTGTGATGGATGTGGAATGTACTTGGGTAGTTCCAACTTTATCAAATGAAACGTAGAAGAGGAAGGTGGTCTTTGGAAGCTCTCAAATGTTACATTTTGTTTTTATTAAACAGAACAGTTGAACTATTCAAAATCAATAGGTTCTCAGAAATGGGTGATTTATCAAGAAAGTTGGAAGTGTTCATGGGGAGTTGTGATGACTGGAAATTCTATTTATCTATAAAGTGAAATTATTTTTCCCCCTTCAAGTATGATTGTATGACATTCCTGTCACTATTTCGTGGTTGTTTCATTACGATTTACAATGTCAAGAAAGAAAATAATAGAACTGAAAGATACACGAGAAGACATGAAAATGACAATTAAAAGGCAAGCATAGCCTTTCCAACCAGCCTTCTGGTTTGGATGATACTTTGCTGAACTTGAAGGGATGAAAGCTCATTTCTGAGTAAGGAAAAAAGATTTCATGGAAAGTTTAAGGATCATAGAACAATAGTTAAAGGGCCTTAGGCTGATAGATGAGAATCTCCATCTGAAGGAGCATTAATCGATTAGCCATGAGCTATTAAGAAGAGTACTTGCTCTCCTAGGTATAAGATAATTTATATATTCCTTTATATGCGATATACATCCAATGAATCTAGAGTATCTTTTGAAGGAAAGCCCAACCCATTTCCCTTGAGACAGACCAAAAGTAGAAAAAATGGAGAAAAACATAATATTTTCAGTTTGATATTTGGTTTTAAAATTTATAATATTTTTGTCAAAAGCTTTCATTTCTTCCTACATCGCTTCCCTTCACTTTGGATAAGCAAGGGCCACCTGTAAATTTTTAGTAATAGACAGACAACAATTTGGACACAAGGAACGATATGTGGCTAAAAGATGTTGATAGGAAACAAAGTTAGATATGAGATGTTGAGTACATGACCTGACTCCATTGCGTTGTGCAATACAAAGATTAATATCGCTGGCAACCCAGGTATTGAAGAATTTAAATCAGAGATAAAAACAGTATTATTTGACTCAGGGTCAGATGTTTGGCTAGGAGCATTGGGAATGGTTTTGCATTTCTGGCATTTGGAGTAAGCTCTCAACTTGTCCATTGGCGGCTCATACAACTCATCAACAGCAGACTTATCAGTAAGAGGTTGCTATTGTCATGCTCCAGCACAGGAGTAGGGACAAGTAAAGGACTACTCAAAAAAGTTCTCTTCACTTGGACTCTCCCTCTGAAGAGAAATTGGGGTGCATGAGAAATAAAGATGTGATTCAAAGAAAGTAACATCCATTGAGACAAAACGGTTCCGTGATGGCAGATAGTAACATTTATATCCCTTATGACTGGGGGAATAACCCACAAAGATACATTTGAGAGTACGGGGATCTAATTTACCCCGGACATGAATGTGATCAAAACAAACACATTTAAACACCTTTAGAAAGATACCTTTGGAAGTAGATAAGGGTGGGGACAACACCTCAAGAGATGCTTTGAAAGTAAAGACACAAGATGGCTTCCTATTGGTGGAATATTCAGCGGTGAGTAATGCATCACCCCAATAAGATTTGAGACCATGCATATCAAGCATTGAGGACCGTACCTCTAGAAGATGTAGATTTTTCCACTTAGCTACTCTGTTCTTTTGGGGAGTATCAACACAAGTGGACTGGTGGAGAATGCCATGTTCACTAAAATATGTACATAGGTTAGTAGACATATACTCACCTCCATTGTCAAAACAAGCAATTTTTATAGAGGTATGAAACTGATTTAAATCATTCTAGGAAACATTTGAAAAACAGAAAACAATTCACTTTTACCCTATAACAAAGAAACCTAGGTGAATCTGAGAAAAATCATTGATAATCCGATAAAGAAATCACACGTTAAAGGCCCCAAACATCAGTATGAATAGGATTAAAAGGCTCAATGATTTTGTTGATAGTAGGAGAAAATGACACTTGATGTTTAGAAAGTTTAAGTCTTTATGCAAAAATAAAGAAGGAAACTTTTGTTGTAATAATAAAAAAGAAGGATGCCCTTATCACTAATGCCAAAGCCAAATTCTTGTTACAAAGTTGTTTGATCGAAAGATGTAATAAGCTTGTGTGAGCCAACCTTGTGTCTTGGGCTAAGAATCCAGATAGTACAAAATATTATAATCTCATAACTCTGAAGACCCAATCTCCTAACCCCGACAAACGACCTGATCGCCTCCCACCGCAGTGGCTCCATAACCTCTGGCCTTTTTCTATATGGATCACCTTCAAGAACGAAACACGTTTGCTTCAAAAACTGAGAACTCCATCGGTTGTAGGCTTTTTTGTGGGGTTGAAGTAAAGATGGAATAAGAAGAAGGTTGGTTTCGAATTGTTTAGGTTGAAAAACAATATGAAAGCTCTGCAATACTCATGAAAAATAGCCTCTCAATGTCTTGAAGTTGTGGGTTGTTGCTGTCCCTCCCGAGGAGCGTTGTTGGCTGGATGGGTATGAAAAGGGAAAAGGGCTTTTTCAGCTTGCTGCTCACTTTCTCGCTTCCAAGAGGCAAAGTGGTAATTTGTTGCTTGGTCGAGCAGCTGCCCTTGCCCGTGAACAAATTCCATTGTTGTAAGGGGGTTACACTTCCTGTGGATGACTCAGCCATCCTCTAGCGTGGTAGGATGATTCCCAGGCATGCATAAGATAGAGCCGTTTACATGAAAGAAGAGAAGAAAGGATTGATTCTCTTCTTTCTCTTTCTTGAGGGGGAAAGAGAAAAAGGGTCCCCCTTCCTCCCTCTGTTTGTCTTCTTGTCGCTTCTCGTCCATCCTGACCTGCGCTGCTAACAGATTCAATTGTGGGGAAGCCCGCTAGTTTTTCCCGAAATGGTGGCAGCAGCTATATATGGATGTGGAGAAAACTGGGCTTTTTGGACTAAGTTGGTTAGGAACTAGCTAGCGAACAAAAGAACTAAAGAAAATAGGCTGCTTGGAGAGGCTGCTGATTTTTTCCTTTTTAGTGATGACTGATTGAAAAAGAACAAAAGAACTAATGCAGTACCTCATGGGCCTACTCTAGAAAACAGGCCGCAGGAGTGGGAGAGAAGGAAAATACTATAGAATGAACCTACATAAGGAAGCTAAGTTTTCAAGATAGCCTCAAAGAAGCTCTACATTCTCAGAACCAGTCTATTCTTCTGGGTGGGGTCAATGTCACTCATTGGGTTGACTCTCGTCCTAACCCAAAAGATCCTATCATGGAGGATAGTGCTAGGGTTTCTACATTTCCTACTGTACCATCTATTGTTCCTTTCTCTTCAAATACAATAAACAACACAGAAAACATAAGTTTAACAAGCATGCAAAGGAGATGCTACAAAAGGGGTTTGGACTTGATTTCCAAAATCCAAACTGCTTTTTTTTACTTGATCGGCCATAGACAATCTCTTTCTCTACCACCTACACCCCTTGTACTCGGAAAAGTTGCTTCTTTCACTACCTTGGTTTCTTGGTACACCAACTTAACAAGGAAACTTTAAACATATTGAAGACCAATGTTAGTGATATTAACTATCCATATCATTTTTGTTTGGAATCACCTGGGATACATGGCATGGAATAATATAGGATAGATTTTTGGAAGGAATCAAATGCACTTTCATTTGTAGTGAATGGGTAGAGTGGAATACCTAGTGTCTAAATACGAGTTGGATTTATTGCCATGTAGACATGCAAACTTTGGATGCATCCATCCGACACTTGGACCACATTAACATGCAGCCTTGCACTCAAGTCTATATACAGAGTTAAAAACAATGAATGCTATATTTTATTTATGTTTTTAATAATATTTCCTCACATACTCACTGCATTGATTTGATTCTTAAATTGTTTCTAAAGCGCTTATTGCAATATTTATTTATGTTTTTAATAAAATTAACACTATCTCGTACTTGTGACTTGAGTGTTTTCAGCCTTTTGATTCCATAAGCTATATGTCATCAGCCACTAGACATTCTTTTTCAAGCTTCAATATTTTAAATTTAATGTTCTTCCGGGATCCATGGAATACAGCCAAGCCCAGAACTTAGTCAACCACTCAACATGATTCTGTAAACTAATTTATCCTACCAATTGAACTATGTATAGTTGGAAGTGTTATAGTTTTAAAAACATTATATGATTGATGTTCTGGCTTTCTTGTCTGTCAGGAGGGTTTGCATAAGCTGAAACTGCCACCTCCAATTGATTTCGCTAGAAAACTGAATGGTTCATCTTGTAATAAGAGATTTCCAGAGGACATCTTGGATACTGTTTCTATGCAAGGAAAGAAACCAAATCTGAAATGCTTATCTATGCAAAAGAAGCTCAAAGTTGTTCAAACATCGAAATTAATTGCTAAGCACCAGAAGCCGGTGTTTCCTGTTTGCAGCATTCTCAAAAACCATAAAAAAGTTATTCCTAGGCTGAACTCTGCAATTTGCAAATTGAAATGCAGTCAAGTAAATCATTCTGGTATTCAAAGGCCTGACAGACATGTTAGGTTCTCAGGTAAGGATGACATACTTGGTCCATGGAAGAAAAATATCTCAGATGCCTTTGAGCAAGGCAGTGGTGACCAATTTTCAGATGCTTGTGCTACTTTATCAGAGGACCAGTACACTGAACGTGATAAAGAAGTTTGCCCTATGGAGGTAGATGGAGCTGATAATGATGTTATTATTAGTACAGATAGTGGAACTGAGGTTCAACCTACAGCCAGGAAGAAACAATTGCTCAATACGCGTGATCATGTTGATATACCATGTCTTCTGAGGCCACATGTTACTTTTCAAGACAAAATAAAGCATTGTCCAGAGAAATCAGTTTCTCGAAGTCAGGTTGCAATTCATAATGATGAAATGCATATGTTTAATCAAGGCCACTCAACTATGTCATGTAAACCTGCATCTGTTGGCACTCCTAGACTCATTTCTGCAGTTGAAGAAAGGCATAATCCCTGTGTAAATGCTCAAGCAGGTGGTAATGTTATCAGAGCTTTCAATGAGAGTGGAAAGCTGATTGATCATTTTGTAGATTCTATCCATGGCATTGCTTCAATCAGTTCAGTGCCAGACACAAGGGTATTGTCGCAGCCGTCATCATCTTGTTTTGTTGTAGATGAAAATGAAAACAGGAGGCTGCCATTTCTGTCTCAATCTGCCACAGAGAATTTTAGTGGAAGTACATTGCATTACCAACCTTTTTGTCATGTGTCTCCGATAGAGTTGATGAATAGCATATGTCAGTCTCCAGAGCGGACACAAAAAGCAGTTTCCTTCAGAGAAAATTGCATGGATGACGGATTTTTTGGTTTGCCTCTCAACTCACAGGGTGAGTTAATCCAGTTTAGTTCAAGTGGGAAGGGTGGGTTTGACCAGCACTGGCTTCCAAGTACAATAACTGGCTCTTCCAGCAGCTTGCCTGTGCATAATCTTGTCCTGCCACAAAGTACTGGGGAATATTTAAGTGTGAAGAAGAGGCATTTTGTTGAGAGAGAACATCCAACAGATCCATTAAACTTGTTTCCTGTGCAGAATTATGTTACAGAGAACCCTAAAGTACATTTACCAGCTAGGTTCGGTGTCACTGAATTAGAAGGTACTGGAAGATCAGATGTTCAGTGGCTTAATTCTGAGAAGGGGAGCAACCACTCTGCCTGCCTGCTTGATTCAGAGCTGAGCCTGTCTGATACGTCTTTCACTGGATACAGACAATATAACCAGGTGCAGAAACAAACTACTAATGCGATTTTTCATCCTAAAGAGAGTTCAAATAAAATCTTGCTAAATTCTAACCAAACAACAATGCGTTTGATGGGTAAAGATGTAGCAGTTGGTAGAAGTAGCAATGAGATGCAAGGATTTGAGGATGGAAAGGTCTGGACTGATAAGGAGATCATTACAGGTGATTGTCCTACAAGTACTGCCATGGACAATTCATCCATGGAGAGAAATTTTCTGCAGGATTGGATGTTACAACCTGCATCAGGAAAATCCAAGGACACTGTAGCTCAGTCATTAGGAATTCAGTGCAATCACATGTCACGGAGCAACTTACTGTCGAAAGCTCCAGAGTCTAGGTTTTCTAACCCAGTCTCCAATTGGCAAACTAATATGGTGCATCAAAATGGCAGCCTTACCATCAACAATAACCCTAGTGATAATGTGCATTCTTTTGTTCATTCATCTGCTTCCCCGGCAATGTTTGGTGGTGCACCCAGCCTCCAGGCTCCCTTTATATCTAGAGCTGAAGATCTGAGAGTCAGTTCTCAGTTACCACTGCTTTCTGGCCCTCACATTACCTGTCATCATATGCCCTGGAGTCCTGTTGAACTTAAAAACAAGCAGAATCTACCTCGTGCAGCAAAATCAGCCTTCAACTTTCCATTCTTACACCCAGATTGTAGAGACAGTGTTCAACCTTCTTGGATTCAGAGGTCCTCAAAGAGCCTGCCCCCTTGGTTGTTACATGCACAACAGGATAAACCACTAATTGCCTCCTCTCAACCTTTTTCTGATGTGGGTGGTAGATATCTTCCCCATCTTATCTCCGGAACTACTTGTTTTCCTTCCCCACATGTTAATCATTTACCAGTTTCTTATCCTTACAATCTCATGAACTCTCAATCATACATCAACAATTCGCTCTCTTCAGCACCTATACTTCACCCTCCACCTGTTCCTGCCATTCCTGGATTTAATTCAACTTCTGCAACCAACAAGGGCTGTCGGAACAGAATTAAGTTCAAAGATACTGTGAAATCAAAAGCTTTTGGTATCAAAGTACCTGATCCTTTCAAGAAATCCAAGAGGCCAGCAGCTAAAGCAGATTGTTTAACCAATCCCACCAGGATACCAACTTTAGAAATTCAAAAAGATTTAAGTGCTGTGATGCGGTTAACAAGAGAAAACTGCGGCATGGACATTCAATGTAATGCAGGAGTAGTTGAATTCGATCCAAGCAGGGATAAAGCAATCATGTTAGAATGTTGCCCAAATGAGAATCAAAAGGATGTGCTTCAAAGTTCAAGTGGCATTTATTCCTCACAAGTGGATAATTCGGCAAGATTGGGTCCTATTAAACTAAGTGCAGGAGCAAAACACATCCTGAAACCTAGTCATACTACAGATCAGGATAACTCTAGGCTAATCCATTCAACCCTCCCTTTTGCTATGGCAACAAATTGTGGTAGTGTACCAGAATCTCAGAAGAAGCTAACAAAGATTTACAGGTTTTAGAAGTAAGTCTAATTATTTTCATAAATTGCTTAGGCCTTCATTTAATTTTGTCCACTGTGCTTCATACACTGCATTTTGTGAATCTGACAGGACTGCCTCCCGGCGGAAGATACAAGGCTAGAGATCTTCATGTTTAACTACTCTTGGGTTGCTAAATTCAATGAAGAATATTATCAATTCCAGGTACTAGCTAGCTGTATTGTGTTGAATGATGTGACCATGGTTTGGAATCTACCTGCCAAAGATCAGCTGCTAGATTGTGCTTTTTGATATTTGATTCTTTAATCAGGTATTAGCTCCATGGCTTGGAATTCTACTCGGCAAAAGATCACTTGCTAGATTATGTTTTTGATGTTTGTTGTTTTCAATCGTTTTATTCTCCAGATGTATTAGTAATGGTGGTTTTAACGCTTCTGTAATGACTTGCTGTGTAACATGCTTTTTTTGTATTTTAGTTTTTCTCTAAAAAAGAAAATTAGCTCTGTTCCTGTAAGTGTTGGAGTGATAATTATTTCTTGAATGTTGATTGTGTGAATTGTAAAAAGTTTTGCTGATGTGTTGCTAATTTTGTGGAAGTTCTTTTGCAGTTTTTGGTAAGAAACTCTTTAAAAAAATAAAAAAATAAAAAAATCCTCCCCCAACTTCTTTTAAAACGTATTCGAGGCTCTTTGAGCAACTGACTATTTTTTAGGCAATTTGTTTACTCAGCCACTTGCACAAGGTAATTTCCATGAAAAAGACCTCGAAGATGATCACTAAAAACTCCATACCGTGCTTCTTAAGGCACATTGAGGAGGCTGTTAGAATATTAATTAAATAATCAAATTCACACATTCCTATCCACTTAAGCTTTTACGATGGTTGGTGAATCAACATGGCATTAGAGTAAAGGTCTTTTCTGAGTATGAACCATGTTTTTTCGGAATCTAACTCTCATCTCAACTGAATATTGGGTTTTACTTATTAAAGAGGAGGTTGACTCCATAGGTGAGGGGGAGTGTGAGAATAATAAAAATTAAATGATTAAATTTACTATTTTGTTAGCTCTTTGTAATAATTGCTAATTTAACAAAGTGAAATAGCCAATTAGCAAAACCGTCTAACTGGGGAAGCTCACTTCTTTTTACAGTAGTAAGAAAAGAAGTTGGTTTCCTTAATTTCTTAATTTTGATATTGTTATATAGTAAATCCGCTCTCAACTTTCTCCACACGAACGAAATAAAACTTACCCTCTGTCATGGGAGGAAGGAAGCACCTCTTTGCCTCCCTCCTCCCCCCCAACCCCTTCTAAGAGCATTCCCAGCAGCTTCCTCGTCCCGTTCCCTACATTTAAGGATCCAAACTACTTTTTACTTTCCTATGTCAAAATGCACTCCAGCAGCTTCCCTCAACCATTCCCTATAACATTAAAATATTACTATTTTTTTATTTTACTTTTGTATTTTATTCTTTTAATTTTTTCTCTCTCTCATCTCACTTCTGTCTTCTCCCTTTCCCCTACAGCCGCTCCTCTCTCCCTCTCTACCTCTCTCATTTCACCTTTGTTCGATTCCGGTTCTTCAGTGCTCAATCAGCAACTCTTCCACTTTATCTCTTCAGTGCACGGTGTTGATCAAGCACTGTTTAGGATCCTAAACTGCTCAATCTCTTCAGTGCTCGATCAGTAACTCTTCAGTGCGTCGGCCGTCCAAATCACACCCAATCGACGGTGCGTCGACCATCCAATTCCGCTTCTTCTCCTTCTCCTCGATCAGCACCGTCGATTGGGTCTTCTCCTCCTCCTTCGCAAACCCATCAAAGGTTGAAGATAATTTTCGCTATTTTTTAAGCACAACTTTTTAATATTTCTGGGTATCTTTGGTTTGATAAGTTGAAAGTTGAAACAAATCTCTGATTCGGATTGAAATCTCTGGTTTGATCCATCTGGTGGTGCGATTCGGTCTGAAATCTTTGGTTTGCTGCTTGTTTGGTGGTGCGAGAGAGACAAAATCAGAGATCTCTTTGAGATTAAGCTTGCAAAGTGGGTCAGGGAAGGCCTCTACAAATGGGTCTCATTGCTTTTCCCATAGAAGCCTGTGTTTGCTGAACGAAGAAGAAGAAAAGAGAAGGGGAAAAAGAAGAGGGGAGAGAGACATCATCAGTTTTATCAATATATTATTCATCAGGATCGCTACAGTAGAGCCTTATATATAAGGCTCCACTGTAGCATATTATTGTTTAGGGAACCATATAGGGAATCTGCTGTAAGACATTTTTTGCAATTTTTTAGACCTATTCCCTATACATAGGGAACAGACTCCCTTATAGGGAGTCTGCTGGGAATGCTCTAAAGCTTTCCGCCTCTTCTGAGGCCTTACGTACCCGCCTCTTTCCTCTTTTGCGGCCTTACCCTTACCTGCCTCTTTCCTCTTTTGAGGCTCTATCTCTTGTCTCTGGCAACCCATCCAAAGGGCTTCATCTCTTCCCCCTAAAATTACAGTCTTAATATTACATCGATCCACCTTCACTTTGCAGCCTCCTTTACTCGGCTATGACGTCCCATCCCTTAGGATTTGCCTTAGATTTCATATCTGATATTTTCTGAGTTAAATTTGTCATCCTCAATAAGTTTCTCTCCCCAACGCGCTTCACCACCGTCATCACTAGCCTATCCGCTTCCCCTACGTCCTCACCATCTCCGCTATTGGTGCTTCTGCTTTTAGGGTTTGTTGTTTTGTTTTTGCTTTTTTCTATGTTTTTTTGTTTATGGTGTTATTGTTTCTCAGTAAGTGTTTGAATAGAGTTGAAGGGTTTTTACTTCCCTTGCACCCGGAGTTTGAGTGAGTTTGAATGGTCTCGCGGTAGTCATGCCCCGATCACACCTTGTCTAAGTACTTGGATTGACTCGTTCATTTAATATAATCCCTTTTAATTTTTGTTTACTCTGATTATTTTGAGGCTTATTGTTACGTTGTCAAGCCTTTCTTTGCTGTACGTGTAATATATATATAATATATATAGTTCCTTTCCTGCCTTCTTCGTCTTCTTCCTTCCAATGCGTAGCACTTTCTCGAATAACTTATAATAGATGATGTAAGATTCCACAACTCTCATCTATCTCCCTAATTAAACAAACGCAAGGTGAAGATGTAGAACCACAGGACAAGCAAACTTTAAGGTTATATAAGGTTTTTTTTAAAAAATAAAAATAAAAATAAAAATAAAAATAAAAACAAAATAAAATAAAAATAAAAAAACGAAAGAAATGAAACATTAATAGCGCAAATGGATAACCCATCGTTCCAAAGAACAAGCTTAACAAGCCTTACATTGTAGAGAACAGAAAAGAAATGCCTAACAATTAGCCTGAGGTGTATGCATGGTATAGTGTTGCATGTGCAACCTTATGTTTGTTTTTTGGGGGTCTCCTTCCTCAAATATTGCATACTCGAGTTTTTCTAATGCATTTTTATTCATCAAAATAAATAAATAAATAAATAACCCAACAAATTCAGATGATGCTGATCAGCAGAAAACCCTTGCTTAGCATTTACAGTTTGAAAATTTAACGAACTTATTAAAAATTAAGAAAAAATGCAAAATAAGTTCAAGTTTTTGCATCATCAGCATGCAGTAAGCTGCTCCATAGAATTTAAAAAGTACCTTAAAACTCTCCGTCCTAAGCATAATTGACTAACAAATTCCAAACTTTGGCCGAAACTGGAGAGTAATTCGTCATTTATGCTTCTTGCAAATATATAGCTGCAACTACGTACATTGAGTGATTTTACATTTTTTTTCCTAAAAATGATTGGCATGTCACAGCTGGAGATTGAGTGTATATATAATAATAATAATAATAAATTTGACATTTGTAGTTATAGCAAGGAAAATAACTTTCTCGTTTTTAAGTGATAGCTTAATTAGCTTGGAAATACGCTTTATGAAACAAATGTTATTAGTTTGAATTCCCTCCCTCATTTTTCTTCCTTGTGTGTGAACACATAAAAAAATAAATAAATAAAAAGACAATAAGTTCGCATGCGTACTCGATGTTTATTTCCATTTCAAAATGTCATTCTCATAATTAACAGCAATGCCATTTTCTTCTTGTTGGGTTATAATACACATGAAGCCCAAGTTCGTACGTGTCTTCACAATAATTACATTACATGAATCTCATATATATATGTGGCGTACGTACGATTCTGCGACGATCATCCGTTCTTCTTCACTTCTCTTTCAGCCTGCACAATCAATTAGTTTACGTACGTAACGTAGAGGTTAATGAATGAATGCGTGGAAATTAATATTATATTATTTTCTTACGTACCGCTTTGATGACTCGCTCGAAAGCGTCAGCTCCGTGTCTATCAATGTAACGCTCTACGGATTTCCTCGCGTCGGGGGTCATGATCTGGAGCGCCTTCTTGTGGTCTTCTGAGTAATTACTATTTGAACCCACGACTCCCCCAAAATTCTTTACATACTTTCTCACAATACTCTCGTAAATGTACGCTGCCCCGTTAAATACTGGCAGCACCAGCCACATGCAAAACACAAGCTTCATGTATGGCCAAATCGGAATCCTGTCACCCATCGATCACATGATATATATATATATATACATGTAAAACCCAGAAAGAAAATCACTTGTGTTATATATATATATATATGAACATGCATGCGCGTACGTACCAAGCAAGAACTTTCCAAAAAGAAAGCTCGAAAAGGGTTATGAAGGAGTATAAAACCCAGTATGTTAGCCATTGCTGATCGTCTAGGGTTGTAGGGCTCTCAATTGCTCGCATTGATGAATATCTGTTCATTCATTCATATATATCATGCATTAATATCTTCCTTTACACTATCTTTTTCTGGTATATTAATGTATTATATATATATATATATTTCTCCTCGATCTACTTACAAAGGAAATAGAAGCATCACTCCAGGCCTGGTTCACAACATGTAATCAAAGTTGTTAGGACTTCTTGTAAATGATCATGAACACTTAATAATTTACAGAAACATATATATCACTAATTTATGCCTAACAAATGAGTAAGAAATAAATATAGACTGCATGACATGTTCTAAGACAGCCAGTTTCTTTCAGAAAAGACATGCATGACATTATGAACAATGAATACTATGTTAAAAGAACCATAACTCCTTGGATTCTTTCTGAACAATTATATATATACCCGACTATTGTATCCAAATGTCTGGCAATTGCTCCGAGAACGCCCATGTTGAAATGAAATGTCTATTCCTCCACGATCCAGTTGATGGACAAAGGCTACTATATTTGGTGAGTTCGATGGAAAATACGAGATTTGGCAAGTTTTAAAGGTGGGGTCGACGACAAACCAAGTAAAGCATTTCTGTTGGTTACTCTAAAGTCTTCTTTTCCCCAACAACAAGGAAACAAAAAAGTCGATGATTCATCAAAAAAAAAAAGAAAAAAAGAATTATAATAGAATAGTATAGAAAGGCAATGAGAGGGCGGGAAAGAAAAGAAGAGGAAATTCTAAAGTACTTGGTAGCCGCCTCATTATCCACGTCTCAAAGTTATCTATGCACCTTACTTTTCTTTCTCCTTTAGTTTTGTCCATCAAAAATGTAGTTTTAAGAGTTCGTAGGAAATTTACAAGATTGGAAAGCAAGGCCAAGAACTGAAGAAAGGAACCCTATATTACTGTAGATGAATCTTTCGAATATTTCCTACCTTTATAACTGAACAAATAAACGCTCAACTAGAATCAGATGCTTTATACATGTTGGTACGCTTCATTTTTAGAGTTGACCAACTCCCTTTTTGATCAATATTGTAGCATCCTTCACTTTATAATGATCATGTTTATTACCACATAACTTGCTCTTGTGGCCTCAAGACGCACCACGGATGCAATCGGATAGTAATGCATGGTGGAGGTAATGCTAAATTGGTCCATATAATCCAAGAAAATAGAAAACAACCCAAGATTTGTGTGGGCCAAAATCCTGCTCCTTAATTTGTCCAATGGTAACCCAATCCAACCCTGGATCGTTTGTTTCATGAGAAAAGAGGAAAAATAGTGTAAGAAGCTACTAAAAAATATCATTGCCAAGATTATCTTGGGCCTGTGGGTTATGGGCCCACCACGCTTCCGTTGCACCACATGAATGGTTATATGAAAATACAACAAAAGTGTGAGAATGACTAAGAGCATGTTTGAGGTTGTGTTATGAAGTAGAGTTTATAAAGTCAAAAAGAGTTTCTTAGAAAAATCTTTAAAAAAATACAAAAATAATAAAATAATAAAATTGAAAGGGTAGCCCGCAGTGAGGCAGCCAGCCTTGGCCAGCTCCTAACCCCCATGGGGCAGGTGCATGCCATCCCAATAGTGGTTAGGGGTGGCCTGCGAGCCACCCCCATCTCCCATGGGTAGGGGTGGGCAAAAATCCGCCCAACTCGCAAACCCATCCCAATCTACTCAGATTCAGGGTAGAGTGGGTTTGGGGTAGAAACAATTTTGGGCAGTAGAGTGGGTTCGGGGTAGAAACAATTTTGGGCAGCAGGTACCCTCCCTAATCCACCCTGCCCCACTAATAAGCCCAAAATGAAAAAAATTCTACTTGAAGTTCTTGGTTCTCTATCTTGCCTCCCTCTCTCTCACCTCCTTCTAGAAAAAAACCCAACCTCCCTCTCATTCTCCGTCTCAACTCTCATGTATCTCTCTCTTTCATTCTCTCTTTCTCTCACTCTCCCTCTCTCCTTCTCTAGGAAGTGTTGATTATGTTGGGTTCCAGTATCTCTCACTAACAGACTTCCATGGTTGGATTTTTGGTATGTGACTCACAATTAACAAATAACACTACAAGATCCACAACATCCGCACCACCCAACCCGCATTACCTGACCCGTTCAACCTGCCCTGCAAAACCCAAAACCTGGCTAATAGCGTTAACTATATCCAAGTTATGGGTAAATTTTTTCAAACCAGCAAGGCGTTGGTCGGGTGGTAGAAATGGCCGATATCCGACCCGTGCCCACCCCTACCCATGGGGTGGCTTGTGAGCCACCCTAAGGGGTTAGGGGTGGCTTGCAGGCACCTATAACCCCCCTATGGGATGGGGGATGGCTCGTGAGCCAACCCTAACCCCCATGGGGGTGGCTAGCTAGGGATGTTACCTCGGTCCAAGTTATTGGTTATTGGCCAAAATTAGCAACCAGAACTGGGGTACCCGGTTATTGATTTTGAACAACCTAACCCGGTTACTGAGTACGTGGTTACTCGGTTATGCAATAACCGGCCGGTTCCCATTAACTTGACCAGTTGACTAGTTTTTTAAAATTTTGGCATTTAAGCTTCTTTTAGGTATTGGGCCTAATGTTTGAGATTAATTTAGCCCTTTTTAGCCCATTTGTTGTAATAAACAGTTAGCCTTTTGTCCCACTAAGATGGCCTAATGCATTCTTTTATAGATGAGCAAACTTGAGAGTTGGTGCTTTCTTAGCAATGTAGGTCATACTTGAGCACGGTTCTAACCTCTCTCTAGAAAAAAATTTAAAACCCTAGGTTTTTTTCTTCTTCCATCTCCCTGGTGATAGTAGCTGCCTCCTTTGTGAGGTTTCTCCAGGCAGAAGATATGGAGTTTTCTCCATTCTCCTCCCTCTTCTTTGTTTTTATCTCTCAGTTATGTTGTTTTTTTTTTTTTTTTTTTTTTTTTTTTTTTTTTTTTTTTTTTTTTTTTTTTTTTTTTTTCTAGTTGTTTTTGTTGTTGTACACTCCAACCAGACCAGGAGCTCTAACTTCCATCATCTTCTCTGCTTAGCCTTCACTTTGACGCTATCTGTTCACCATTGTGCAGCGCCGCTCGCCTCCTCAAAACTGGTTGGGGTTCTAGATCTAGTTTTGAAAAACTAGATCTAGCCTCTTTGGGCAGTTTCCCCCCTTCACGCATCAATCCACCACGTTCCTCGGCATCTCACCTTCCTAATGTCGCCTCCTCTTGTAATGACCCAAATATTTAACTAAGCATAATTAGTTTAGTTAGAAGGGTTAACTTGGACTTTGGGTCACTAGGATCTACCAGAAGGGCATTTTGGGAAATTATACGCTACTTTTTGGCGGACGCATGCTCTTGTCTTTTAGTGCGAATGTACGCTAGGTTAGGCGGACGTACGTTGTTGTCTTTTAGTGCAGACGTACACTACTTTTTGGCAGACGTACGTAGGGGGACCACCTGACATACGCTGATAGATAGTACGCCATACTTTGTGAATAGTACACAGATGTACACTTAAAAGTACAGGACGTACGCTACTTTTTGGAATACTCCCTGGGTAATATCTAGACGTACAAGACAGCCTTTGGACCGCTATGTAATAGTACCGGATGTACGCCATTTTGGCTGGACATTTGCTACTTTTTGGCCCTATAAATACCCCTTCACCCCTCGCCCATTTCACACCAAATGCGCCCCTCAACCCCCGTCTTCGCTCCTAGGCTGCTTGTTGGCCGTTTATGAGTTCGGAGCTAGTGGAGTGGAGGTTCTTATAGTTTCGCTTTAAGAAGGTAATGCTCGGTTGCCAATCTCTTTAGTTACGTCATTATGCTGCTTAATTATAGTTCTATGTTGCTAGTTGTAGTTGTTAGCTTAGTTATGCTTTAATCTTGCTTAGGATAGCATTATGTTAGCTTAGCGTTGTTGCTTTGCATGGAGGTTTTGATCTGAGTTAGGAGGCCTTAGAGAGTCTTTATTGGCCTTAGGAGTTGGAGAATAGGCGTACAGTGGAGGAAAAATGAGGTTCTCCATGAAAGACGTCAGAGCAAATGTACGGTCTCGTGACCGGACGTACAGCCTGTCATGACAAAGTGGACGTACGGCCCAAAGCCTGAATGTACAGCCAGAATGTTAGAGGGCAACCCTATTTTCACCAGCCATCCCATAGCTCATGTTTTCTTGTTATAGAGTTGTGCTTTAATAGAAATAGAACTGATGATAGGTCTTTTCTCGATATTCAAGGTTATGGAGATCTATGGTTTCGTGACCAAGATGCAACCATTCCCAATGGATAGTCACTATAGGACGGACGTCATTAGCGGTGTGGGCCACCCGAGATCGGATTCGGTCGTGCTATTAGTATTACGTACGGTATGCTGTGCAATGGCTGGGGCACCGACGTTGGTTGGGGCACCGACATTGTATTATAGGACCCTTGGGACAGCGTCAACCCTGCTGAAAAAGGGTAATATCTCAGGTAGACCATACTATTAAACTATGATTGTTACTCTATATATCATATGCATATATATATATCACCTGCATGATAAGCTGTCACTTCATAATGTTGCATGTGTTTTATAAATAAAAGAAATCCACAAATTAATGACGGGTACATCATGTGGATTTATAATCACTAAGTCATCGGACTTACCCTTGTATTATTTCCCTTTTTTTTCCACATATACAATTATGCTATTCTAGATAGTGGATACCGCAAAGTATCCGATTATGTTGGAGGATTCGATCCAGGAGATGCTTGAGGATGTATTGCAAGCTTAAGCGGGTACTCATGGTAACTAGTACTATTGAGTTATGTTGTAGACTTAGGGCTTGATACATGCTTGCATATTAAGGTTTAGCATAGATCCCTTGTAATGATGTTATGTGTATAGTGTGATTTCCGCTACTTTGATGACATTTGGTTAGATGCTCTGATTATAATGATTCAATGATTATGGTACTTTATTACTTCCGTTGCTCAGTATCATCTGTTTCTGAGGAGTAAAGGTCCCAGAGGTCTTGTTTAGAGTGGAATAAGGCTAGGAGATGAACCTTGAAATTAATTACCAGTTAATTAATTCTCGGGGCGTTACATGATCGTACCAAATTTAGTACTCACAATAGAACGAACCGTGGTTTGTATAGCGTTTGCACAAGTACGTGTTCGTATCCAAAGAGAATCGGGTTTGTGAAAATCAATTTAAATGCCTAAACTAATATTATCTCAACCTAGTTCCAAATAGCAAACACTTGGCGTGCATAAAATAAAACCTAATTAAAAATGCTTAAAAAAAAAAAAATAAAAACAACTAAAGTCTCGAATCCACCTCACCACAATTAATCAACATATAATCATGCTAATTCATACTTCCATCAAACAATTAGGCTAAATGCAAGTCCTATTCTCACGATAGTACATACACCCGTCGTACGGCCTAGCTCTACGCATGTTCTTTTGGCTTTATAACATCTAGTCAAATCATTCGATGTATTAACCCATAAACGGTCACAACGGATGTTGAACCAAAATCGAATCGTCCGATGTATCGTTGATGACAACGGATATTGGACTTGATTGAACCATCCGAAGTAACCCGGATGAATCACAACGAGTATTGGACGAAAAACGATTCATAAACAACAACCAATCACAATCTTGTCACGAGATTGTGATTGAATTGAACATACATTAAATTAAATGACAGAAAATACAAATTAAATATGAACATATATGAACAAATCCATGGTGAGGGAAAATAAGAGACTAAAGTAAAACAAATAAAAGCATTAAATAAATAAATGACGTTGATAGGGTTTTACAGTGATGAACAGGGAGGATTTAGACCACTGAAGGCACCTCCAAGCGTCTCCAAAACGTGAGACAAAAATAATTACAACATGTTCTATTTATAAGAAAAATTAGGTTTGTTGCCAGGTTAGGTGCGCTCGATCGCATGCAGTGTGCTCAAGCGTAGCCCCGTGTGCAATCAATCGCGGCTTCCTGGGTTCGAGCGCAAGTCTTCGGTCGCTTGAGCACAGTGCACTCGATCACACTCTTGTGCGATCGAGCGCACGTCCAGGGGCATGATATGCATTTTGGCCATTTCCACGCTTTTGACCGCAATTCAAATGCAAGGACCTGCAACACCATAAAACACTAAAACTAAACTAAACATTAGATATTAACAAAGCTAAGAGCCTAACGAATATAAATTAAGGGATCCAAATAAGCACTTTTAGGCACTCATCAAATACCCCCAAACTTACATTTTGCTAGTACATTAGCAAAACAAAATGAAAAACACATTTAAAACATAGGTCCGCTTTCGTGGGGGAACGGTTGCATTTAGCATATGCAACAAGCCTTTTAAACCCCTAAGAATTCCCTAGAGGACGAGTGAAGTCTTGTGAGAGTTTTTCAGGAATGATGCCCACAAACATTGTATAATCATTTTAGTCTCAACAATGGAACAATATAAAAATCATGGTTCTTATTCATGAGCAAGCTTAACCAAACAAACACCATCTTCACAATTTTCAGGGAATTATCAATCAAGCTACTAACATGGCATTATGAGACATCACATGAATCAATTCTAGTTAAAGTGAAATTAGCACATAATTATGGGATTTCAAAAAGTAATCTTAATCATGCGTGCTTCGACACTCAGAATTCATTAGACTACCCATCAGACACAATAACCAAGGTCTGGTTTGGTTTGGCTTGGTTTTTTTTTTTTTTTTTGTGCTTAGCTCCCTTAAGCTTTCTAATTGACCCATGTATTAAGCATTAAGTCAATGACTCTTAAACTAGATGGTTTTAAAGCATTAGGTGGAAAGACACCCCTAAGGACCTACTAACTCGAGTCAAAAAGGCTACAAAGCTTCGCTAACCAAGTCTAACTTCTCACTTTTTTACGCGAACGCTCAATACTTAATGAGGCAAGAGATCCGGTTACTCGGTGGAAAGCTCAAAATGATCATCATTTTTTTTTTTTTAAACAACCATGGTTATCTTTCCAATGGGTTTCCCAATTGCATCCAAGCTTACAAAACCAATGTTACTAAAATCAGAATTTATACCCCACAAACTACCGGCCAATGTGCTTGTGAAAATCAAATTGAAAATGTACTATCTCATGTTGCCAAAGAACGTAACACAATTTAAATTCCCTTAACAAAGTGATCATATGTTCATCAAGTTAAGCTCACAAAAGAAAATAAAACCATAATTTAAAATAAACTGCATAATTGAAAACAAAATGTGCACACATACCACCAAACTTAAATTTCACAATGTCCACAGTGTGTGGATATAGAAAATAAAAAAGTAATGCAAGGGGGTTAGAGTACTCGACAAAATCACTGAGGCGGTGCTGAAGAAGGTGCTCCTGGAGCTGGTGGTAGCCTGTCTATGATGGCTCACAACAAGGATTGTTGTGCCTCAAATCTTTCCTCTGCCTCACACTGTGCCTGGAATGCATCTCTCTCAATATTGGCGATCTTAAATCGTATTTCGTCCAAGATATCCTGTAAGGCAATCAAATCTGAGGCTCTGATAGTAATTGTCTCCTCTTGCTCCGCCTCTTCTTCTTCATCATCAGCTACATGTGGCTCAGCTACTGGCTCAACTGGCGGCTCTGCTGGCTCATCCATGTCCATCATCTCTGGTTCATCTGCGGCTCTGGCCTGATGCCTTCAAGGCATGTGTGAATAGCTCTAATTCCACTGACTTCGGCCGAACTGTGGATGCTCAGTGATGGGCACATCTTCCGGAGTGCCTTTGATGCCTTGCTTCCGGAGCATATACGTGATGAGAAATGGGAACAGTAATCCCCAGCTTGTGGTGATGTTCGAAGCTCACTGGTGCACCCCTTCCCAGAATTTATGCAACTGCGTCCAGACAATCTCGGGAATGGAGCACCAATGGCCTCTGTAAAATGAATACAAGGCTGTGAGGAATAGGTCCCGTCTTTGTGTTTTGTGTCCCAAGGGACACACATTCCTCTGCAGCACGGAATCCACAAACCAGAGTTGTGGAGGCAGCTTTGACTTGGTAGCGGCATTATTGTGTCGATCCACAAATCGCCCCTCACACATGTTTGAGACGATGTCCTCTATAGTGAGCATAGAAGGGCGGGCTATCCACTGATCATTTGCCTCGGGTTGCTCTGTGTTGCACTTCAAGGCCGCAGCTATGTCAACTATGGTCACCTCGACGTCTCTGCTGTTGATGGAAGAGGAAAGAACGTCTGGCCGGTTGTAGTCATATTTCAAATTTTCATAAAATGATTGGACCAAATGTTTGTAGGTAGTGGATGTGACCAGCTTGAACAGCCGCTTCAAACCACAGCGCTTAAATTCTTGAACTGCCCAACTTGTTGCCTCAAATTTTGAGAAGTCCTTTTTGACGGCATAAGATGTCTCCAACATCAACTTCTGAGACTAGAAAGAGGGCCTGGCTATTATGGCTTGGGTGCCATAGGATCGAGAAGAGGAAGCTTAGCCTCTAGGCATGCTGGAACTGGTTGGGGCAATTTGTCAAACACTTGGTGGGCGCCTCTAAAAACAAGGGTTTGAGAACCCTTCTAAAATCTAACCGAAACCCCTGCAAAATTTAAGAAAACCAACACAAAATGGAAAAGGCACAATCCGTGGAAGGATTTGTGCCTTTGGAAACTCAAAAACCGGACAAAAATGTGTAATTTGGGAAAAGTTGGGTTTTATGAACAATGGGGAACAAATGGAGAAATGGGGCCGGCGGAGGCGGCGCAATAGCGGCATTGATGACTAGAGGATGGGCGGAGATGATAGCCGTGTGTTTGGGTGGTGAAGTGGGTTGTTTGGTGGTTTGGGTGTGTTGGGTATGAGAGAAAAATGGAGAAGATGGGCGGAGGGAGCTGTACAACGCATAGTGGAATGAAATGGGGAAGGAAGAAAATGACCTAAAAAGAGGTCACGTGAGGGTTCTGAATGAGTGCGCTCGATCGCACCAAGGTGTGCTCGATCGCACTCGAGCAGAACCGTGAACAGTGTGTGGTGCGCACGCTGTGTGCACTGTGGGCCTCTGCGCTCGATCACATGTGAGTGAAATTGAACACAAGCCCATGTATACGATCGAGCGTAAAGTGGTGCGCTCGATCGCATGGTACAGAAAATTAAACCAAAATAAACAAAACAAACAACAACACAAATTTTATATAAACAAACACAATATATACAGAAAAAAACAATAGTAAACAAATAAACAAACAGAGTGTAAGAAAAATAAAACACAATGACAAGAAAAATAAAGAGGAAAGAAAAATGACTTAAAAATAAGGTACGGAAAATAAAAATGAAAAAAATAACGCACCTTCCCCATTCATATGGGTGTCCAATCAATCCCTTCCATCCTTTTTTTTTAAGAATTAAATATCCATCTGGAATGATGTTCTGCCATCTTATGTAGAAATTTTTAAGAAAAATTTCTACATAAGATGGCTCTTCGAGACATTGAAAAAGTGAAATGTGTGGTGTATGATATGTCTCGAGAGGGATTGTGACGAATGAGTGAGCTTCAGTACTCACTTCCTTGTCGTTGGAACAATTTAAAATTGGTGGGGGCTCAATTTGTTTCTCCTTTTCTTCCACCTTGTTGATAGCTTTTTCCTCACTAACCAGTGTAGTGGTAGTGGCTTGGACATGCTCATAATGAGGATCGCTGGAGCAATCATCATCAATCATGTATTGTCCTCTCGCCATCTCCTGACTTTGAAATTTCTCTTCCTCAATTCTATTGAATTCAGCAACTAGATGACCAAGCTGTCCTTCCAACCTTGCAATTGCTTCAGTGTTTGCCACAGTAACATCTGTGATTTCTTGACAAGGTTGGTTGACTATTTGCATGAGTTCCTTTAGTGTGTCTTCTAATGATAGTTCTTGTGGTGCAGGAATGGTGGGTTGGCCGACTAGTTCCATGAATTTCTTAAGAGTTTCTTCCAAAGAAGATTGCTTAGGAGGATAGTCATATAATGGATGGGAAGAAAATTGGTTGTCGAATTGCGGATAATGAGGATGGTGCAGTTCGTCAACTTGGGGAGCATAATTTTTCGTAGCATGAGCATGCCACGAAAAATCAGAATGATTGCTCCAATCTGGATTATAAAAATTTGAATTTGATTCAAACCCAGGACTGGAGAAACTGGTGTTCATCTGCTCATGTGAAAAATTAGAAAATTGTCCCCAATGTGGACAATCACCTAAACTATGGTAGGGGCTAGAGCAGTGTGAACATGGTTCATGTGGGTGAAAATTGGTAGGATTTTGTGTCCTACAACTAGGGGAAACATCGAAATAATTGAATGGAAGACTCATGCTTCACCCAAACAGTTTAATATATCCCACATGAAACAATAGCAATTAACAAAAATAAAATAAAATAAATAAAACTAACAAAAATAAACTAAACAAATAACAAATAAATAAAACTAACAAAACAATAAACTAATTAAACAACAAAAATAAACTAACAAAAACTAACAATCAACAAGTAAATAAATAAAAGTAGGCAGAAAAAATAAATAATTAAACAAAACAACAAAAATTAGAACTTAGCAACCTCGGGTTTGTTGGTGCTGATTGCAGAGATGCGCTTGAGCACAGGTACCATGCAATTGAGCTTAAACGTGAAAATGTGACAGTCTGCTGCAAGTACGATCAATCTCAACAAGGGTGAGATCGATCGTAATGCGCACTGTGCTTGAGCGACTAAGGATATGCTCGAGCGTCTGTCTGGGTCGATGAAATATAAGGCAGTCTGTTAATGCGTTTGATCGCAACAGAGGTGCGATCAATCGCACAGCCGCACTTTGGAACTGTCTTTCAAAGCGCGCTCGCGCGCTATCGAACTTGATGAGCGTAGGTGCGATAGTTCGCTCGAGCGCAATGTACTGCACTCGATCGCACTTAACAAAATCCGATTTTCTAGAAACTTAAACAAAAACCCCAAACAGCCAAACAAACCAATTCTAATTTTTTTTTAAAAAAAATTTCTATACAAAAGCATTAAACAAATAAATAATTGTTGAAATTAAAATTAACTAGTAGAAAGATAAAATTAATTTAAGCATAAAATCAATTCTAACAAAACAACCGATTCCCCAACAACGACACCGAAATTCGTATAGCGTTTGCGCAAGTGCATGTTCGTATCCACAAAGAATCGGGTTTGTGAAAATCAATTTAAATGCCTAAACTAACATTATCTTAACCTAGTTCCAAATAGCAAACACTTGGCGTGCATAAAATAAAACCTAATTAAAAATGCTTAAAAACAAATAAATAAAAACAACTAAGGTCTCGAATCAACCTCACCACAATTAATCAACATATAATCATGCTAATTCATACTTCCATCAAACAATTAGGCTAAATGAAAGTCCTATTCTCACGATAGTACATACACCTGTCGTACGACCTAGCTCTATGCATGTTCTTTTGCCTTTACAACATCTAGTCAAATAGTTTGATGTATTAACCCATAAACGGTCACAACGGATGTTGAACCAAAATCGAATCATCCGATGTATCGTTGATGACAACGGATATTGGAATCGATTGAACCATCTGATGTAACCCGGATGAATCACAACGAATATTGGATGAAAAACGATCCATAAACAACAACCGATCACAATCTTGTCACGAGATTGTGATTGAATCAAACATACATTAAATTAAATGATAGAAAATACAAACTAAATTTGAACATATATGAATAAATCCATGGTGAGGGAAAATAAGAGACTAAAGTAAAAGAAATAAAAGCATTAAATAAATAAATGACGTTGAGAGGGTTTTACAGTGATGAACAGGGAGGATTTAGGCCACTAAGGTCGCCTCCAAGCGTCTTCAAAATGTGAGACAAAATTAATTACAACATGTTCTATTTATAAGAAAAATTAGGTTTGTTGCTAGGTCAGGTGCGCTCGATCGCATGCAGTGCGCTCGAGCGCAGCCCCATGTACGATCGATCGCGGCTTCTTGGGTTCGAGCGCATGTCTCTAGTCGCTTGAGCACAGTGCGCTCGATCACACTCTTGTGCGATCAAGCACACATCCAGGGGCATGATATGCATTTTGGCCATTTCCACGCTTTTGATCGCAATTCAAATGCAAGGACCTGCAACACCATAAAACACTAAAACTAAACTAAACATTAGATATTAACAATGCTAAGAGCCTAACAAATAAGTCCAAATAAGCACTTTTAGGCACTCATCATTACACCTTCAGCCAAATCTGACCACCACGTGTCAGCAAGTGGATCTCACGCCCCTGCGTGTTGATCTGACCTTCCAGTGTGTCTTTGTCACATGCTTGCCAGTGTCTGCCAACCTCTATTGCCTAGCCATCGCTACTATTTTTTGGTCTTTCTGTTGCTTTCCTGTTGTGTTTCTTAAGTATTTTCGTATTTTGTTGCTTTTGTGTTTTATGGGTTACTATCTCCTAGCTTTTTATTGGTTTGTTTTTCTAATGGAGACTTTTGTAACTAAAATTGTGGTAGTACCTCTCTTTACAACAATCCTGGTTTCAAACTTTAGCAGTGCTTTTATATGGCTTCAGCCTTTTTCCGGCAATTGTTCCTGATTACAAGTGGGGGTACAGATAGGTTTACCTTAATCTATGCCTCTTTTGCTTCTGAAACGGCCTTGTGTGGCCCCTTGATAGGACCAGATCACTTGTTTGTCCTATTTCCTACATTTCGTAATTATTTTCACATCGTTTTAGTTTGTTTTGGGTCTATTGTTGGGAAGCCCATCCCTTTTTCGTTTTTAGGATCGTCCTCTCCTTCTTCCTTTTGGATCAGGAGTGAAAATAATCCTCCTTTGTAACCCTTTCTTTATTCAATTAGAAAAAAAAAAAAAAAGAAAAGAAAAGAAAAAGGATAAACTTGAGCACCAACCCCAAGTTTGTCCCACACTACTTAAGAAAGCAACAATCCTCAAGTTTGCCCATCTATAAAAGAACGCATATTAGGCCAACTTATTGGAGAAAGTTTGTTTTGGTTTGAGTGAAGATAAGCAACAACGATGGAAAATAATGTAAAATATATATATAGTATTGATTATTGTTACTTAATAAATAATATATTTCATAACATATTGTTATTAATATACATATATATATAAATTAAAAAATAAATATTACATTTATTATTATATATACACATATTCGGTTACTGGTTTTTTTCAACCATTTTAAAACTGATTTTCCGGTTACTGGTTAACAATTCGTACCCGGTTATAACCAATCGGGATGACACCCCTAGCGGTGGCTCACAACCCCTATGGGGTGGTTTGCACTAGCCCCATGGGTGGTTTGGGGGTGACCAGGGATGGCTGCTCAGCCACTAGCCACCCCCTTTCATTTTTTTTTTTTAAATTTATTTAAAGATTTTAATTTTTTAATTAAATTAATAAAACTGTAGTATTTTAAGGTGATGTGTCAAAAATGTTGATGTGGCATTAATGAATGGCAAAATTTTGAATAGAAAAGTGATAGGAGGATGTTCGACTAAAAAAAAAAAAAAAAAAAGGAGTCCAAACTTAAATGGAACAAAACCCATTTTTGGCCGAATTATATGAATGAGATAAATATCAAATTTTCTAAGCTAGTCAAAAAAATAAATTCGAATTTTCGGTCGTTTCGTGTCACGAAAATGCGAAATTTCATTCCTTCTTACAATATATACCATGTGTTCTTCTAGGATGTATGAAAGCAAGAAAAAACATTAGTCCAAATGTTTGATTTTCTGCTGAATTAATATGAATGAGATAAATATTGGACTTTCCGAGCTAGCCAAAAAAAGAAATTCAAATTTCTTGCCGTTTTGGGTCACGAAAATGCGAAATTTCATTCCTCCTTGCTATATATACTATTAGTTCTTCCAAGATGTAGGAAAGCAAGAATAAACACGAGTCCAAACATCCGATTTTCGGCTAAATTAATATGAATGAGATAAATATCAGACTTTTTGAGCTAGTCAAAAAAAGAAATTTGAATTTTCGGTCGTTCTGGGTCACGAAAATGCAAAATTTCATTCCTCCTTACGTATAGGTTCTTCTAGGATGTAGGAAAGGAAGAAAACACATGAGTCCTAATGTCCAATTTTCAGCCAAATTAATATGAATGAGATTAATATCAGACTTTCTGAGCTAGTCAAAAAATGAAATTCGAATTTCCAGTCGTTTTAGATCACGAAATGCGAAATTTCATTCCTCATTACTATATATACCAAGCGTTCTTCTAGGATGTAGGAAAGCAAGAAAAAACACAAGTCCAAACATCCGATTTTGGGCCAAATTAATATGAATGAGATAAATACCAGACTTTTCGAGCTAGTAAAAAAAAAGAAATTCGAATTTTCAGTCGTTCTGAGTCACGAAAATGAGAAATTTCATTCCTTACTATATATAACATGCGTTCTTCTAGGATGAAGGTAAGCAATAAAAAACACATGTCCAAACATTCAATTTTTGGCCGAATTAATATGAAGGAGATAGATATCGGATGATATTTATCCTAATGGTCCATGTCTTTTTTTTCTTGGTTTCTAGTTTCCTGGAACCTCTGCAAAATGAATTGCAAACATGAAAATTAGCTCAAAATCCACACAACAAGAACTCTGGTAGATTTCTACTAAAACATGTACCCTTTTAAAAGAATGACATTTACGTGCATGTTTGAATTCCAGATACTTGGGGCAATTTCTTAATCATTGACCATTTCATCACAAAAATAACAAATCCCGTTAGGATCACCCATGGATTTCTTTTGAGCTTTTGATACCTTTGGCAAAAGGTTTGCCAATTTTCATGAACTCACTCTTCTTCTTGCCTTTTGGCTCTAAGCAAGAAGAGCTTCCATACACCTTACCAAACCATGGTTCCACCATGCTTTCCATTAAGTTACTTTTCAATTTAGACTAAGTGCAAACATCTTTGCCTTTATTCTTTACGTCGAAAGTCCTCATAACTTTCAACAACAGAATTTAGGATTTCATCAATTTTTGATTAACTATCCAATTTGGTATCAAGGAGATTGAGTTCTTTCAACTTGGCTATCTAATAGCCAATTGAAACCACCTTAATCATATTGGTATCAAGGTCTTGTTTGGAAACATAGTAGTTCTTCCCAAACCCTACTTCCAGAAATTCTAAGATATTTGAAGTCTTTCAACCTCTCATAAAACTCAGATGTTAATAATGTCAAGATGAACTCTCTTGCCACATCATTAATGTGCTCCACTGACTATATGTAATTATAATGCCCTTAGTGGAGTCTAGAGAAGGTTTTTCTGGTCTCGACTACACAAGATTGTGCCCTTTAATCATCATAGACAAGATGTATTCATGTCTCCAATCCTCATACAATAAATCAGTAATGACAAATATTGGACCAACAAGATATGTAGGCATTTCATCAGGATCATATGATGGATAAACTATAACATTAAAGAACAAATATTAAGACATATTTTAGCAAATCAATATATCCAAAAATAAAACACATAATATGATCATGCAACGACTGCCCAATCTATGCAATTAAAACACCCTCCGTAGGTATAGATTATAGTGAGGAATCGATTAAAAAAAATATAATATGTTTCTAAATTGGATCGCTATAGAGAGAGAGAGAGAGAGAGAGGGAGAGAGAGATAAGAAGAGGAAGAAGGAATCTTGAAGCTTACCTTCAAGAATGGTAAGACTCTTGCTCTAATCTCGTTCCTTTTATTGTAATAAGCATGTTTACTTAGTATTTAGTTACTACATAAGATGTATTTTCGTAGTTTAAATTGTGCGTTTGTTGTTTATGGATTATAGGTTTTAGAGGTTTGATGATGATTCTATTCATATTACTCTATTGAATCTTAAAGGTTTGAAATATCATATATTATATTTATATTGCTTTGGCATGATTTTTTGCCTTGTCATTTTTTTTTTTATGACAGGTCTACACAAGAGGGGAGGATGAGTCGAATTAGTGACCTCTGCTATATTAGGCGTAGTCTTAGCCAAACGAACTACCTCTTGGGGACACTTTGTCATTTAATATGAACCCTATTTAATATTATTGTGTGTGATTTATCAATATTTTATGAAATAAATGAGTTCACCTTGTAATAAAATAATTTTCTTACGTATCTTATGCAGTGACCCAAATAATCAACTAATCTTAAGTAGCTTAGTTAGAGAGTTAATTTGGATTTTGGGTCACTAGGATTAGCTATAAGGGTATTTTGGTAAAATTGGAATTCTGGACTAGACGTACGCTCTTGTCTTTTAGTGCGGACGTACGCTCTTGTCTTTTAGTGTGGACATACGCTAGGGTTGGTGGACGTACGCTCTTGTCTTTTAGTGTGGACATACGCTAGGGTTGGTGGATGTACGCTCATATCTTTTAATGCGGATGTATGCGGGGGGACCACAGGACGTACATTGACAAATAGTACACAGTATGCTGTGAATAGTACGCAGACTATGACGCCCCGCCCGATGGGCAAATCAATTAACTAGTAATTGATCCAATGGCATGCCATCCTAGCCTTGTCCTTCGCAGAACAAGACCTCCGGGAATTCAATTTCCTCGTTGTAACAAGAAAACTGCAGCAGAAGACTTTATTAAGACTATGGGATTAAGAGACAATACATGAAACATCATAGAGCAATACCAGAGATAAAGTACTATGTCATCATAATATCATAAATAGTCACCAAATGTATTGGTCATCAGATCATCAACAGGAAAATAGATACAACCCAAAATAACAATATCAACATAGCTCACAAAAGATCAGCAGATTAGAGCCTAGACATAAGCTTAAGCAAGGCTAATGAAATTAGAATCTCTATCATGTTTGCACAAGAAGATACTCAAGTCTCCCACATCGAACGCAACCAAATAGGGTCCATGTCTTCAAAGATCACATGGATTAAGTCCTAAGCTAGCACCCAAGTTTGCTCCGACGGCATCCTCTTCTAAAGCAACTAAACCGTATAATAATCATAATGGGAGATGAAACATAAAGGAAAAGGGTAAGTCTAAGACTTAGTGATTTTTAACGCAGATAATACCCATGCCAGTTTAGTAATGAACTCAGATGTTTAATAAGTAAAAGCAGTTCCATCATGACAGCTTATTTTATGCGTGATATATATAAAATAAATGATATATGCATATGATGTAAACAATAGTCATAGTTCAACAGTATGGTCTACTCGAGATATTACCCTTTCTCAGCAGGGTTGATGCTGTCCCGAGGGACCTATAATACAATGCCAGTGCCCCAATCATTGTACAACATACCATACGTAACATTAATGGCATTATCGAGTCTAACCTCGAATGGCTCACACCAACTAATGACGTCCGTCCTATAGTGACCGAACCATTGGGAATAGTTGCACTAGGGTCACGAAACCAATGGATCCAAAGCCCTATATAACACACACATTTGACCATAAAGCTAACATGTATAGTAAGCCCATGGCCAATACTACCACAGGTATTGGTGTACCATGTCATACGATGCAAATTATCTTGTCTGTATTTTACATGCGTGTCATTTTATAAGTCTCACTTGGTTAACATGTTCAGCGCAACACTTTTCCCAAAATGACAGAGTTCATGTGCAATAAGTATAAACTGTGAGAGTTATAAAATATGTATGTTTTCTCGATACACAAAATAGATGTGCAGTGCATGGAAAATAGCAATGAGCATTATGTGAGTTAAAACTCACCTAGATTGAAAAACATCTCTGAATACTTTGAAAGATCTGGGTTCTCCAAATTTGTGGAAAACTTTCTTTTAGTCCTAATTCCATTAAAACAACTCTAAAGTAAGGAAAACATGAGCTGTGGGATGGCTGGTGAAAATAGGGTTTCCTTGTCACACATTGGCCGTACGTTTGGGCTTAGGGCCCTATGTCCACTGTGTCACGATGGGCCGTACGTCTGGCACGATACCGTACGTCTGCTATGTGGGTTCTTAGGAACCTCATTTTCTCTCCACTATCCGCCTATTCTCCGATCCTTAGGGCTACTAGAAACACCTTAGAGTCTCCTAGTCTAGTTTACAACCTCCATGCAACGTAACAATGCTAAGCTAACGAAACTGCTAACCCAAATGAGGTTCAAAACGTATCTAAGCTAGCAACTACAACTAAACATAAAACGAGCAGCATAACGACATATTTAAAAAGCTAAGGATTGAACGTTACCTCATTGAAACAAAACCACAAGAGTTCCGCCTCACAAACATTCTAAAACATGCAAACACCTCACACATGCTCACAAAACACACTCAAAACACTTTCGAAACACTCTAGGAACACTCTGGCAGCTTGGGGGTATTTGAAAAACTTGTGAGGAATGAAGAGGGGTAGGGGGTATTTATAGGAGACGGCTGCCAACAACTCCCTCAGTAAAGTAGTGGACGTCCGGCCAAAGGGGCGTAGGTCAGGTGGTTCTTGCCAAGCGGTCTAAAGGCTGCCTCATCCGTCCAGGTATTAACCAGAGGGTATTTAAAAAGTAGCGTACGTCTGGTGGTCCCACATACATCCTCCTATACAGTTTGCAGAGCATATGTCCGATGGTCGCCACTATACGTTTGCACTATAGACAGCAGCGTACGTCTGTAAGACCTAGCATACATCAGCCCAAAAGTACAAATTACCCTCCTAGTGTCCTTAGTGACCCAAAGCCCAAATTAACTCCCCCAACTAAGCTACTTACGCCTAATTAATAATTTGGGTCACTACATGGACATACTCTAAAAAATACCAGACGTACACTACTTTTTGGATTGACCGCTGGATGATACCTAGACGTACAAAGTAGCCTTTAGACTGCTAGTGAATAGTACATGAACGTACATTGCTTTCCAACCCTGTAAATACCCCTCACCCCCTCGCCCATTTCACACTCAATCCGCCCTTAAAGGGTATGAACAAATATTCGTAATGATGGGGGAAAATATAAATAAAAAGGGGGGTAAGTCTAAGACTTAGTGATTCTTAACACAAATAATGCCCATGCCAGTTTAATTATGAACTCTAATGTTTTTGCAAAGCAGATAATAGTTCCATCATGACAGTTTATATTATGAGTGATATAGATGTATAATATATGCATATGATATAGAATAACAGTCATAGTTCAATAGTATGATCTATGTTGTGCGAATTTATTTAACATGCAAGTACACGAATCATTTATAGTTTAATGAATTGCAAGTGTGAGGTCGAACCCATAGAAAATTGTATTATTGAAGAACAAATTTATATCTAAACTAATTAAATCCTAATCTAGTTCCACAAGGGGTTTGAATTTGGGTTTTGAAAACTAAAAACATAAATATAAATAAAATAAAATAAAACAAACGATAAAGTACTAAGGATGCAGAATCCACACTCACCAAATCATAACAACATACTTTATGTTCATCAATACTAATCTAAAGTTCTCACAAATTAAATCTTATGTATGTTTTACTATGCATCAAAGAATTAATCAAAACCATCTCATGTATCCATTCATTGCACAAATCACAAAAGGAATCCACACTTAATTGAAACACCAAATGTATCCGAAGAACAAATCACAAGGGATATCCAATTTTTAGGCATATAAAACCAAGCAATCAATTATGTGAAATTATCCTAAATCATCAAGTGTATCCTTGAATCACAACAAGATATCCAAGAATCATTTCACACATTGAAAAGAAGTAAAACAATTAAAATATTAAACCATAAAATCAGAGAAAAAAGACTTACATAAAAGTACTGTTGTTCTTCATAGGTGAGGCTTCATCCCCAACCTTAGTTGGAAATTAGCTCGACATAAAAATAAATCCTAAAGTAAACTAAAGAGAAAAGCTGTGAATTTTTGTCTCCAGGCTTGTCTATCTTTCTTGAATGCAAAGAGATCTATTTATAGTCTTAGAGAAGTCCTAGAAGGTCTAGTAAACCTAAATAATTCGGAGGTCAATCTCCCAGTCCAAATAGAAGTTTGTAATCGGAATAGGATTTGCCTAGATTCGCGTTATCATATTACGGGGCAATTTTGGTATAGTAAACGTCCGAATTAGAAAACTATTATTTCATAATAAATTGTATCATTTTGAGTTAGCTTTCCAATGCCACTGTTTTCACCTCAATCCGATATTTGAACAGAAAGTTATGATCAAAATACTGAGACATGTGTAGAATTTGAATTTGAATCAAATCCGAATTTGACTCTAATTAGAGAAATTTTGAATTTATCATTTCCTTAATTTGGTTAAACTTAACCATATCCTCTAGGTTTTCTCAAAGTTTGCTTTATTCTAAGACTTTGCAATTTTCCCTTTTAAGATGCAGTTTCTCTTCAACAACCTACAAAACACTTACCTAACACAAAACATTAGATAACGACATAGCTAAAGGATTAACTAATATATATTAAGGGTTCCAAATATGTAATATTTGGCTCTTATCAAACACTCCCAAACTTACACTTTGCTAGTTCCTTAGCAAAACAAAACAAAAAAATAAAATGAAAGCAATAACATAAATCCTCTTTCGTGAGAGAGATGATTGCATTTAGCATATGCAACAAGCCTTTTAAACCCCTAGCAATCCCTAGTGGACGAGTGAAGTCTCGTGAGGGTTTAATAGGAATGATACCCATAAACATTGTAGCACTATGTTGTTAACAAGAAAGAGGTTTCACATAAACCATGGTTCTTATTCATAAGCACACTTAAAAAGACAAACACCATCGTCACAATCATCGGGCATCCAAAATCAAATAACTCATAAATGGATAATCAAGACATCATATGTTTGAAAAGTGCAAAGTGAAAATAGCATCTAATCATGAAGCTTTTAGTTTAAACTCAAAAAAAAATTGTAAGAATTCCAAACAGATGAAACAACCATTGCAAGATAAACATATATATATATATTTTTTATTTTTTTATGTAGGCTGTATAATGCTTAGCTCCCTTAAGCCTTCTAATTGATTTCGGTAATGAGTGTTAAGCCAATGACTCCCAAGCCAGCTGGCTTTAGGGCACTAGATGTAAAACATTCCTAAGGGCTTATTAACTCAAGTCAAAAAGGCTACGAAGCCAAGATAGCCATACCGTCAATCAACTTTAAACTTCACACATTTTGACGTGAACACTCAATGCTTAATGAGGCAAAAGGTCCAGTTATTAAGTGAAAAACTCAAAATGATCTTCTTTTTTCTTTAAAAAAAATAAAATTTGCCAAGGTCATTTATCAATAGGTCATCCAACAAATCTCAAAAAGAACAAGCTTAAGCTTCAACATCATACCTCACAGAAAACATGCTAATGTGCTCATAAAAATTTATCTCAAAACAAGTGAAATCTTAGTTACCCAAAAAATGAGTCAAAGGACTCAGACACCTACTAACATAACGATGTGTTTAACCTTTTAAGCAAGTCAATGAAATTTAAATCATAGTCACAATTTAACTCAAACTTGACAAAAACATAGCACTTTTTTTTTTTTTTTAGCACAAAAAGACAAATAAAAATAAACAAATAAAAACAGAAATAAATGGACAAAGTGTTTTTTCATACCCCCAAATTTGAATTGCACATTGCCCTCAATGTGTAGTATAGAAATAAATTACTGGAAGTAAGGAAATGTCAAGGTGTGAAAAAGGCCAGGGCGTCCGCCAAACTCAAACACCAAAACACTTGTCAACAAAACTAACAGTAATAATTTTTTCATAGAAACAAAACATCAAAAGATTAATTGCTATTTGAAACAAAAACAAAACTAAATATAACATGTAATGAAAAAGAAAGAAACAATTTTTGGAGTGAAGTGTAGAAAATAAACTGGAGGAGAAAACTTTACAATGCTTCCCCCTATCATGCGGATGTCCAACCAATCCCTTTCACCCCTTTTTTAAAACTTCATACCCCTCTGGAAGGATATTTTGCCATCTTGTGTAGAATTGCTTGCTTCGAAGGATCTTCTTAGGAAAGTGGTTCCTAGATTTTCGTGCTTGTGTGCAGAGGTCCTTGAGTATCTTGACATAGGATGGCTCTTGGAGACATTTTAAAGATGAAGATTTGGGCTCTTGATGTGTCTCAAGAGGGACAATAATGCAGGAAAGAGCTTCAGTACTCACTTCCATGTCACTGGGCAGATTAGGATCTATTGGGGGCTCACTTTTCTCTTGGTGCTCAACTTGCTCCTCTTCGTTATCCACAACTTCATCCTCATCCACCAGGCAGTGCCTTTCAGTCATCAATTGAATTTGAAACTCTTCTTCCTCTATTCTATTTAATTCAATAAGATGATTCATATGTCCTTCCAACCTTCATAGCTTGATGGAGTTCTTGTATGTCTCTGCTATTGCCTATGATGGCGTTCTTTAGCTCTTGTATAGCTTGGGAGTTGGATCTATTCATCCATTGCATGTCTTTGCTGCTATTTGACTGCAGGATTTTTTCGGTTGATTGCATGAATGCTTTGAGTGTGTCTTCCAGTGAAGACTGAGGTACAGTCTATGGCACTTGATAAGCAGGTGGCTGAGCTTGATGATCGAACTGCGGATAATCTGAATGGTGCATTTCATCAAATTGATAAGCATAATTTCTTGTAGCCTGAGTTGACCATGAGAAATTAGATTGGTTGCTCCAGTCTAGGTTGTAAAAATTGGAATTTGAATCATATCGCAGATTGGAGAAACTGGTGTTCATTTGCTCATATGAAAAATTAGAAAATTGTCCCCATGATGGACAATTATTATCACCATGATAAGGAATGGAGCAGTATAACATGGTTTATGTGGGTAAACATTTTGAGGGTAGTTAGTGGGAGCGAGCATCCTACAACTAGGAGAAGCATTTTGTACAGAAAATTGATTAAAATTATCAAACGGAAAATCCATACTTCACACTCACTCTTTAACATGCAAATATCCTACATAAACATTAACCATCTCTTACTTTTTTATTTTTAAATAAAATAAACTAAAAAAAATAACTAACTAACTAAAACAAAATAAAACTAAAATTTGAAAACTCACAAAATGACCAAAAATAAAGTTTTGGCAAAAATCTATGAAACTGCTGTAGTTGCTGCATTTGTTGTAAGTGCGGTCGATCATAGCGGGATTGCGATCGATCGCACTAGCAGGGACGTGAGGAAGGTGCTGCGATAGAACTGTAAAACAAAAATAACAAAACAAAAAAGAAACAGGGATAAAATAAAACAAATTGCAAAAATTGAATTCCTAATTATAACTAGAAGAAAGACAAAATCAATTTACGCATAAATTATTTTCAAAAATAAACAATCCCCGGCAACGGCGCCAAAAACTTGTTGTGCAAATTTATTTAACTCTCAAGTGCACGAATCGTTTATAGTTTAATGGATTGTAAGTGCGAGGTCGAACTCACAAAGAATTGTATTCTTGAGGAATAAATTTATATCTAAACTACTTAAATCCTAACCTAGTTCCAAAAGGGGTTTGAATTTGGGTTTTGAAAATTAAAAACATAAACATAAATTAAATAAAATAAAACAAATGATAAAGTACAAAGGATGCGAAATCCACACTCACCAAATCATAACAACGTACTTCATGTTCATTAATATTAATCCGAAGTTCTTACAAATTAAATCTTATGTATGTTTTACTATGCTTCAAAGAATTAATCAAAACCATCTCCTGTATCCATTCATTGCACAAATCACAAAAGGAATCCAAATTTAATTGAAACACAAAATGTATCCAAAGAACAAATCACAAGGGATATCCAATTTTTAGGCATATAAAACCAAGCAATCAATTATGTGAAACTATCCTAAATCATCAAGTATATCTTTAAATCACAACAAGATATCCAAGAATCATTCCATACATTGAAATGAAGTAAAACAATTAAAATATTAAACCATAAAATCAGACAACAAAGACTTACATGAAAGTACTGTTATTCTTCATAGGTGAGGCTTCATCCCAAACCTTAGTTGGAAATTAGCTCAACATAAAAATAAATCCTAAACTAAACTAAAGAGAAAAGCTGTAAATTTTTGTCTCCAGGCTTGTCTATCTTTCTTGAATGCAAAGAGGTCTATGTATAGGCTTAGGAAGTCCTAAAAGCCCTAGTAAACCTAGATAATTTGGAGGTCAGAGTCCCAGTCCAAATAGAAGTATGTAATTGGAATAGAATTTGTCCAGATTTGTGTTATCATATTGTGGGGCAATTTTGGCATAGTAAACATCCGATTTAGAAAAATCCTTATTCACAATAACTTGTATAAGTTTGAGTTAGCTTTCCAATTCCGCTAATTTCACCTCAATCCAATATTTGAACAGAAAGTTATGGTCAAAATACTGAAATATGTGTAAAATCTGAATTTGAATCCAATCCGAATTTGACTCTAATTAGAGAAACTCCAAATTTATCCTTTCCTAACCATATCTTCTAGGTCTTCTCAAAGTTTGCTTTATTCCAAGACTTTGCAATTTTCCCTTTTAAGATGCAGTTTCTCTTCAAAAACTTACAAAACACTTGAACACAAATCTAACACAAAACATTAGATAACGACATAGCTAAAGGATTATTTAATATAAATTAAGAGGTCCAAATATATAATATTTGGCTCTTATCAGTCTACCCAAGATATTACCCATTCTTAGCAGGGTTGGCGCTGTTCTGAGGGACTTGTAGTACAATGCCAGTGCCTCAGCCATTGCACGCTACCGTACATAATACTAGCGGCATGACTGAGTTTGACCTTGGGTAGCCCAAACCACTAATGATGTCCGTCCTGTAGTGACTGCCCATTAAGGCTGCGCCGGCCACGAACAACCATTGGATCCAAGGCCCATATAATACACACATTTGACCATAAAACTAACATGTACAGTAAACCCATGACCATTATACCACAAGTATTGGTGTACCATGTCATACGCTGCAAATGATCTTATCTGTATTTTACATGCATGTTCTTTTATAAGTCCCACTTTATTAATATATTAGCACGACGTTTTCTCAAAATGCTAGAGTTCATGTACAACAAGTATAAACTATGAGAGTTGCAAATATGCATGTTTTCTTGGTACACAAAATAGTCATGTAGTGCATGAAAAAATAACATCGAGCATTAAGTGAGTTAAAACTCACCTAGGTCGTAACACATCTCCGAAAATTTTGAATGATCCGGGTTCTTCAAATCTATGGAAAACCTTCTATTAGTCTTATTCCTACTAAAACTGTGACGCCTTGCCCGATGGGCAAATCAATTAACTAGTAATTGATCCCATGGTGCGCCATCCCAACCTTGTCCCTCGCAAACAAGACTTCCGGGAATTTACTTTCCTTGTCATAACGAGAAAACTGTAGTGGAAGACTTTACTAAGACTATAGGACAAAGAGACAATAAATGAAACATCACACAGCAATACCAGAGATAAAGTAATACGTCATCATAATATCACAAATAGTCATCAAATGTTCTGGTCATCAGACCATCATCAGGAAAACAGCTACAACCCAGAATAACAAAATGTCACATAGTACACAAAAGATCAACAGATCAAAGCCTAGACTTAAGCTTAAGCAGAGCTAGTGAAATCAAAATCTCTATCATGTTTGCACGGGCAGATCCTCCAATCTCCCACTTCGAACACAACCAAATAGGGTTCATGTCCTCAAATATCACATGGATCAAGTCATGAGCTAGCACCCAAGTCTGCTTCGACGGCATCCTCTTCGAAAGTGGCTAAACTGTATAATCGAAAGTGGCTAAACTATATAACAATCGTAATGGAAGATGAAACATAAAAGAAAAGGGTAAGTCTAAGACTTAGTGATTTTTAACGCAGATAATACCCATGCCAGTTTAGAAATGAACTCGGATGTTTAATAAGCAAAAGTAGTTCCATCATGACAGCTTATCTTATACGTGATATATATTATAATAAATGATATATGCATATGATGTAAACAGTTATAGTTCAACAGTATGGTCTACTCGAGATATTACCCTTTCTTAGTAGGGTTGATGCTGTCCCGAGGGACTAATAGTACAATGCCAGTGCCCTAGCCATTACACAACATACCGTACGTAACATTAGTGGCATGATCGAGTCCGACCTTGAGTGGCCCACACCAACTAATAACGTACGTCCTATAATGACCGAACCATTGGGAATGGCTGCACCGTGGTCACAAAACCAATGGATCCAAAGCTCCGTATAACACACACATTTGACCATAAAGCTAACATGTATAGTAAGCCCATGGCCATTACTACCACACGTACCGATGTACCATGTCATACGATGCAAATTATCTTGTCTGTATTTTACATGCATTTCATTTTATAAGTCTCATTTGGTTAACATGTTTAGCACAACGTTTTTCTCAAAATGTCAAAGTTCATGTGCAATAAGTATAAACTGTGAGAGTTGTAAAATATGCATGTTTTCTTGATACACAAAATAGATGTGCAGTGCATGGAAAATTACATTGAGTATTATGTGAGTTAAAACTCACCTGGATTGAAAAGCATCTCTGAATACTCCAAAAGATCCGGGTTCTCCAAATTTGTGAAAAACCTTCTATTAGTCATAATTCCACTATAAAAACTCTAAAGTAAGGAAAATAGGAGCTATGGGATGGTTGGTGAAAATAGGGTTTCCTGTCACACATTGACCGTATGTCTAGGATCGAGGCCGTATGTCCACTGTGTCACGACGGGTCATATGTCTGACACGATACTGTAAGTTTGCTATGTGGGTTCTCAGGGAGAACCTCATTTTCTCTCTACTATCCGCCTATTCTCCGATTCCTAGGGCTACTAGAAACACCCTAGAGCCTCCTAGTCTAGATTAGAACCTCCATGCAACGTAACAACGCTAAGCTAACAAAAATGCTAACCCAAACGAGATTCAAAGTGTAATTAATCTAGCGACTACAACAAACATAAAATGAGCAGCATAACGACGTAATTAAAAAGCTAAGGATTGAACATTACATCCTTTAAACAAAACCGCAAGAGTTCCACCTCATGAACATTCCGAAACACGTAAACACCTCACACATACTCACAAAACACACACTCAAAACACTTTGGAAACACTCTAACAGCTTGGGGGCGTCTGAAACTTATGCAAAACACGAAGAGGGTAGGGGTATTTATAGGCCCAAAAAGTAGCGGACGTCCGGCAGAGGGGCGTTCGTCTAGTGGTTCTTGCCCAGCAGTTCAAAGGCAGCCTCGTATGTCCAGGTATTAACAGAAGGTATTCCAAAAGTTAGCATATGTCCGGGTGGTCCCACGTACGTCCGCCTGTACAGTTTGCTAAGTGTACATCCGGTGGTCTCCCCCCCATACGTCCACACTACAGATAGCAGCTTACATCTGCCAGACCTAGTGTACGTTTGCCCAAAAGTCCAAATTACCCCTCTAGTGTCCTTAGTGACCCAAAGCCCAAATTAACTCTCCCAACTAAGCTACTTACGCCTAGTTAATAATTTGGGTAACTACAAAAACAACTCTAGAATAAGGAAAATAGGAATTATGGGATGGCTTGGTGAAAATAAAGTTTCCTGTCACACTTTTGGCCGTTTGTCCGGGCTCGGGGCCGTACGTCGGCTGTGATACTTTGGACCGTACGTCCACTTCAGGGTTTTTAGGGGAACCTCATTTTCTCCACTCATCCTTCTAACCTCCAAACCAACTCCTAAGCCTACCAAAGGCTCCCTAAGGCTTTCTAAGTCAAAGTAAAACCTCCATGCAACATAACGATGCTAAGTTAACAAAACACTAACCTAAGCAAGATTTAAAGCATAACTTAAGCTACAACTACAACTATCAATGTAAGACAAAAATCGAGTAACATAACGTTGTAGTTAAAGAGCTAGGTAACCGAGTGTTACCTCCTTGAAGCAAAACTTCAAGAGTTCCTCTTCCGGCAGCACTGAAACACACACAACACTAACAAACACTCACAAAACGATCAACTGGCAACTTGGGGGTTTAAGAGAGGTGTGAGAAAACATAGGGGGTAGGGGGTATTCATAGCTAAGCAGCTCTACCAACTCCTCAAAAAAGTAGTGGACATCCGCCAATCCTAGTGTATGTCTAACACTTTTACACAGCAGTCCAAAGGCTATCTCATATGTTTAGGTATTAACCAGAGGGTAGTCCTAAAAAGTAGTGTATGTTTGGTGTTTCCCCGTACGTCCGTGTACTATTTGCAGAGCATATGTCCGGTGGTCCTTCCACGTACATCTGCACTACAAGTAGTAGTGTATGTCCGGCATTAACGCATATGTCTGTAAGAAAAGATGGGAGCGTACGTTTGCTAGACTGAGCATACGTCCGCTAGACCAAGCGTATGTTCGTCCCAAAAGTCCAAATTACCCTTCAAGTGTCCTTAGTAACCCAAAGCCCAAATTAATCCCTTAAATAAGTTACTCATGCCTAGTTAATTATTTGGTCACTACACTTTTCTCAATATTCGAGGTTATAGAGTCTCAAGGGAATTACATGGAGTAGCTTTACAACCCGAGTGAGTACAAACTCATGTGGATGCTTTGCTATTACTTTTCTTGTATTGCATATCTATTTTATACATATCAAACATGCATATTTTGCAACTCTCATGAAATTTATTTTGGAACTATTGGGAACTCTCTTTTGTGAAAATGTGTGTCGATAAGAAAATAATGAGACCTGTAAAACTATGCATGTAAAAGACTGATAAGACTAATTACATCATATGACATGGTATAGTGGTACGTGTAGTATAATGGCCATGGGCTTACTATATGGGTTAACTTTATGGTCAAATGTGTGTGTATGAGCGTTGGAACCAAATGGTTTTGTGACAAAGGTGCGGCCATTCCCAATGGATGGTTACTATAGGGCGGACATCATTAATAATGTGGGCCACCCAAGGTTGGACTTGGTCGTGCCACTAGTGTTATGTACTGTAGTCGTGCATTATCTGGGGCACTGGTATTGTACTACAGGTCCCTCGGGACAGCATCAACCCTGCTGAGAATGGGTAATATCTTGAGTAGACCATACGGTTGAATTATTACTGTTACTTATGATTATAAGCATATATTATATCTACATCACATCCATGATAAACTATCATCTCATAATGTTACATATGCTTTATAAACAACTGAATTCACCATTTAATGACGGGTACGTCATGTGCATTTATACTCACTAAGTCATCAGACTTAGTGTAGTGACCCAAATTATTAACTAGGCATAAGCAGCTTAGTTGGGGGAGTTAATTTGGGTTTTGGGTCACTAAGGACACTGGAAGGGTAATTTAGACTTTTAGGCAGATGTACGCTAGGTTTGGCATATGTACACTTCTGTCTGTAGTGCGGACGTATGGGGGCAACCACCGGACGTACGCTCTACAAAATGTACAGGCGAACGTACGTGGGACCATCGGACGTACGCTACTTTTTGAATACCCTTTGGTTAATACTTGGACGTACGAGGCAACCTTTGGACCATTGGGCTAGAACGTACGGCCCTTTGGCCGGACGTTTGCTACTTTGCTAGGGGAGTTGTTGGCAGCCCTTTCCTATAAATACCCCTACCCCTTTTCATTCCTCACAAGTTTTTCAAACGCCCCCAAGCTGCCAGAGTATTCCTAGAGTGTTTCCAAAGTGTTTTGAGTGTGTTTTGTGAGCATGTGTGAGGTGTTTACGTGTTTCAGAATGTTTGTGAGGTGAAACTCTTGCGGTTTTATTTCAAGGAGGTAACGTTCGATCCTTAGCTTTTAAAATACGTTGTTATGCTGCTCATTTTATGTTAGTTGTAGTTGCTAACTTAGTAACGCTTTGAATCTCGTTTGGGTTAGCATTTTCGTTAGCTTAGCATTGTTACATTGCATGGAGGTTATAAACTAGACTAGGAGGCTTTAGGGCATTTCTAGTAGCCCTAGGGATCGGAGAATAGGCGGATAGTAGAGAGAAAATGAGGTTCTCCCTAAAGAACCTCATGACACGGTGGACGTACGGCCCCGAGCCGGACGTACGGTCAGTGTATGACAGGAAAACCCTATTTTCACTAACCGTCTCATAGCTCATATTTTCCTTACTTTAGAATTGTTTTAGTAGAATTAAGACTAATAGAAGGTTTTCCACAGATTTGGAGAACCTGGATCTTTCAGAGTATTCGGAGACATAACTCGCATAATGCTCATTGCTATTTTGTGTATCGAGAAAATATGCATATTTTACAACTCTCATAGTTTGTACTTATTGCACATGAACTCTGTCATTTTGAGAAAAACTTTGCATTGAACATGTTAACCAAGTGAGAGTTGTAAAATGACATGCATGTAAAATACAGATAAGATAATTTGCATCATATGACATGGTACACCAATACGTGCAGTAGTATAGGCCATGGGCTTACTATACATGTTAGCTTTATAGTCAAATGTGTGTGTTATACGGGGCTTTGGATCCATTGGTTTCATGACCCTGGTGCAACCATTCTCAATGATTCGGTCACTATAGAATGGACATCATTAGTTGGTGTGGGCCACTCGAGGTCGAATTCGATCGTGCCACTAATGTTATGTATGATATGTTGTGCAATGGCTGGGGCGCTGACATTGTATTATAGGTCCCTCAAGATAACATCAACCCTGCTGAAAGGGGGTAATATCTCGGGTAGACCATACTGTTGAACTATGACTGTTGTTTACATTATATGCATATATCATTTATTATATATATCACGCATAAAATAAGCTGTCAAGATGGAACTGCTTTTGCTTATTACGCATCTAAGTTCATTGCTAAACTGTCATGGGTGTTATCTGCGTTAAAAATCACTAAGTCTTAGACTTACCATTTTCCTTTATGTTTCATCTCCCATTACAATTGTTATACTGTTTAGCCGCTTTAGAAGTGGATGCCGTCGGAGCAGACTTGGGTGCTAGCTCAAGACTTGATCCGTGTGATCTTTGAAGACATGGACCCTATTTGGTTGCGTTCGAAGTGGGAGATTAGAGGATCTGCTCGTGCAGACATGATAGAGATTCTGATTTCATTAGCCCTGCTTAAGCTTAAGTCTAGGCTATGATCTATTGATCTTTTGTGAACTATGTTGATGTTTGTCATTTGGGTTGTATCTTTTTTCCTGATGATGGTCTGATGACCAGTACATTTGGTGACTATTTATGATATTATGATGACATTGTACTTTATCTCTTGTATTGCTTTGTGATGTTTCGTTTATTGTCTCTTAATCCCATAGTCTTAGTAATGTCTTCCGCTGCTGTTTTCTCGTTACGACAAGGAAAGTAAATTCCTAGAGGTCTTGTTCTGCGAGGGACAAGGCTATGATGGCTCGCCGTGGGATCAATTACTAGTTAATTTATTTGCCCATCGGGCGGTGCGTCACACTTAGAGCACTAGCAATAGCTTCCTAACCATTTTCCTTAAGTTTAGGGATGCAAACTACGTTTTGTTCCCTATACAAATACACACCATTGCAGATTCCTTTAATCTCACTCTCTCGATCCCTCCAGCAGATTCCCTTCTCTCTCATTCTCATGAAGACAGACAGGGAGAATTTTTGTTGTGCTAAATGGCAGAGATCAAGAGGAACAACTAGCAAGCAAGCTATAATGGTAGACTTTAGCCCTCTCCCATCCTCCCATAAACAAATACAGAAAACCCACTGCATCTTCTTACACAATGAGTTTTTTTATTTGGGTTCTTTTACTTCCTGTGGAAAATGATGAAATCAACATAAATTAGTGACATTCAAGACTGAAGTTGGGTTGACTTTATTTTATTCATTTTTCCTAAAGAACTAAAGAAATGGAATACTTCAAATTTAAGTTTTCCATTTCTACTATGTTCTTTACTTTTCTTTCGCTATTGACACTAAACAAGCGAAGTGAGCATCAGAGCTTCTTGGAAATAATCACATATTAGATATAAATTTGATATTAGAAATAATCAGATATCAGAAACTCCTTTTGGTCCAAAACCCCTTCTCACCCAAATCTCTAGCCGTTTGGTGAGGTGCGAGAGAGAGAGAAAGAGAGGCAAGAAAGAGACGTGAGACATGAGAGGAGAGAGGACAGAGAATCAGTTGTTTATAATTTAATAATGCATTGAGTATCTATAGTGTTTCCCAATGCATTAAGAAACACTGTAGTTACACTTTGATGTTGGTTAAATTTAGGACATCTGATGTGGGTGAGTTTTTGTGGTTTTTTTTGAGATTTTCCCTAAACACAGTGAAGGAAATGGGGTATAGGGAGTCTGCTACTAAGGCTCTTACCCTTGTATTATTTTTCTTTTTTCTCCATATGTACAACTATGCTGTCATAGATAGTTTAGTTGAAGATAGATACCACGAAGCATCTAGTTATTGTGGAGGATTTGACCCGGGAGATGCTGGAAGACTTATTGCAAGCTTAGGTGGGTTCTCATGATAACTAGTGCTTTTGAGTTTTGCTGTAAACTTAGGGCTTGATGCATGTTTGGATATTAAGATATAGCATAGATCCCTTGTAACGATAATATGTATAGTATAATTTATGTTCCTTTGATGATCTTTAGCTAAATGCTCTAGTTGTAATGATTTAATGTTATAGAACTTAATTACTTTCCACTGCTTAGTATCATCTATTTTCAGGGAGTAGAGGTCCCTGAGTCTTGTTCGGAGTGGAATAAGGCTAGGCTAGGAGAAGAACCGTGGAATTAATTACCAGTTAATTAATTCTCGGGGCCTTACATCTTATTCATTAAGACATGGAATTACTCTTCTATCTTTTTCACCGATAAAACATGTGTTTTTTTGTGGTTAGTCATTGTATCGCCCAAGTGAATTAATTCAAATGTTAATCAATTTAAGTGAAATCTAGCGAGTTAAACAAGTTGGATCAAAAGCCCAAATGGAAAAATGCTAGAAAATCCAGTTGAAAGAAACTTGTCGGCTATGTCGTCTGAATGCTCTCTAGACGAGGTTGTCATTGAGAGCCTCGTTGGCTATATATGTCGCCTAAACACTCAGCTCCTTGTCAACAATCTCATTCACACATGTTGCAGACTAGTGAAACATAGATTGTCTTGTTGGCAATCTTGTTCGAACGAGTTGCGGACGCATTCACTTACTTGTCTGAATAAGTCGCACTAGTATAAATACCCAACACGTGTGAATCACTTCTTTTTCTCCCCTTTTCTTCCAATTTCGCAAAACTTATCTCTTCTCTCACCTAGGATTTGAGTCCAAACCTTGGGTATTGATTTGTAGAGCTTTCCAAAGGCAAATCCAACCCTAGGAATGAGTTTCTTAGTGTTAGGTTGTAGTTTTTATCGATTGGTTGAGGTAAATCCATAAATCCTAGCTTTTCTTGAGGTTGAGTTGATTTTTGGGGGGTTTTGTTTAATCTCTCAAATTTTATTAGGGCTTTTGCGATTTTTGGAATGCTAAGTTTGTATTAAACTTTAGGTAGGAGATATTATAGTTAGACTTGGGCCTAAATGTGTGTTTGCAATGTGATTGTAGTTGTATATTGCAAGGCTTGTATTGGTGAAGGTCCATCACGGGCTCTTGTCAAGTGGATATTGTAAGTATTTTACTTAGTGAGCAAAAGACGTTTTTAAAAATGCGTGCAAGGCAAGATATAGATATTTGACCTTGAGCTGACATTACTTTGATATAAAACATGATTTGTGATACCTTGATGATTTGATAATGATTTATGAGATGTTTTGATGAATTTTTATGAATGATTTCTATGAGCTTTTATATAGTTGGGATTTATTGTGATGAAATATGTTATATATGAATACTTTGATGGTTTGCTTGATTTAGGACATGAACACGTGATTTCATGATATAGTATATGAATAGTACATGAGTAAAAAGATTTGATGACATGACCACAAGCATGACTAGAAACAAAATGAAAATTGTATGATGTCATGGTACGATAAACACTTCCTAGTAGATTGTGGAGTTTTCTCACTACTATGGAGCAACTCCCCCCATGAAAACGCAACGTATGCCAATAAATGATGATGATGATGATGATGATGATGATGATGATAATGATGATGGTTTATTATGAAGATGTTGATGGTATATAATGTTATGTATATGACAACGATAAAATATGAGCATACAAGGAACTTTGTTTTATGATGTTTTAACTTTTTTTTATGATATGATTTACGTTGAATGTCTTACTAGACATATCAATATACATGTGACTGAAGATATGATAGAGTATATCTATATCATTACGGTTGGTTTTAAATATGAAGCTTTATGATGATTTATATGAAGTTTATATGCTAGATGTAACATTTTACATATGTGATTGAATGGAACAAAACATATGTATATTGCTATAGCTAGATTGCACGTGATGACTTTCATTATATGTTTTATTACTTGGATATGTCTATAAGCTTGTGTTCACCCAATTCAGTAGATGCACACATACGAGAATAGAAAAATTATACAATATATAAATATGTATGAATTAGAAGAGCATGTGTGTATGTATATGTTTTGAGTGAGAGCTCAAGCTTACATATACATTCACAGCTAATTAGTCAGTTTTCAAATAACTCCCAAGATTACAGTGTTTACTTTATTATCTATGCCATATTTCAAATACTTAAACCAGTGTAGCCATTATTGTAAACTTATGTAGTGGTGGGAGGTTGGCTCATTGGAAAAGTCAGTAATTTCTACACATTTGTTGAGATCGTGGACTCATATATCCACTAGTTGTGGCTTGCTCTACAATCATGTAGATGAAGTTGTTGATGCACGTACGGAGACTTTAGATGAGGATTTGATAGCTATGTATTAAGGCTATTATGATGATTGAGGCCATGTTGTGTCGGATACTCTTTTGTCGAACCAATTGTTGTCCACCTTTTTTAAAGCATATCATATATATGTCTAGACTGTAGATATTTTGTATATGACTTTGTGTCACATGTGACACTTTTGTATAGTCATTCTTTAGTATATAAACATTATTCACATAGATGTATATGTAACCTCTAATTGTCATATGTTACGTCTTTTATTGATAAGTTTCCACCGCAATGATATGGACTATGATAAATCCTAGGTTATGGCGTATGTATCACTGCATGATACATTTATATTATCTATCAGGTTAATGCATGGGTTTATGGCATACTGTAGGAACTAATGAACCCGTCTATAATGTTACTCATGATTGTGGTATGATCTTCGATAACATTTATTACCCATCATATTGAGATAATTAGTGTAAACTTCTATTATTTTTAAAGTTTTAAGATTTGGATTTGTAATATTTTATGCTTGACTTGATGACCGGTCATAGATCGAAACGCTGAATGATTGTGCATAGGATATGCTATGATGCTACTTATGCATGTAAAATTTGCTATCTTAGTATGCAAGTGATAAGTGTTCCATTGTATGCTCTCTAATAAGGATTTTAATATCCCTTTATCTAATTTCTTGGTAGGTAAAATGGGGAGAGGCGCACTGTTGTGACAATACTACTTAAATTAATAGGCGAATATTTGCTCTACTTTAACTCACAAGTGTACAAGATCAAACAACAGTATAGTGCGGCAAATACGAGATCATTTCCACAAGGATTGTTGATTTTGCTTAAAATAGTTTTTCCAAATTAAAAATATCAAAATTGTCACGAAATTGATATAATAAAAAGAATGGGAAAATACACTTTACCCTCTGAACTATCCACCCATTTGCACTTTTAACCCCAATGTTTAAAGTATGTCACTTTACCCCCCCAAAGTATTTAACATTGACACTTAAACCCATTAAGTATACTTTACCCTCTTGAAGTATTTTGAATTGACACTTTACCCCTCTGAAGTATTTTGAATTGACATTTTACCCCCCATGAGTTGACACTTTACCCCCCCAAAACTTAGTTACTTTGGGGGAGTAAAGTGTCAACTCAAAATACTTCAAGGAGGGTAAAGTGCACTTTATGGGGTCAAGTGTCAATGTTAGATACTTTAGGGGGGGGGGGG
>VIBQ01000069.1:46717-66968 GCA_006937295.1 Carpinus fangiana | reverse complement strand
GGGGGGAGGGGGGAGGGGTAAAGTGTCACCTTTTAAACATTGGGGTTAAAAGTGCAAATTGGTGGATAGTTCAAGAGATAAAGTGTATTTTTCCCTACATGTTCATATTGCCATGACCCTTATCACCATGTTAGAGATTGTCCTTTAACAAGAAAATTTCCTATCTATTGATATGGGCATATGAACACCTCATTCTCTAGACTGGGGCATGATGGCTATTTTGATTCCTATAACCCAACATCGAGCCAACAATCCAAGTTCTCATGGCAAGCTCAATTTCCTAGAAATCCCACTCCACAATTTCATGAACCGCACCATCAATCATCTCCGCAGTTCTATGGTCAATCATACTCCTTCCTTAGCCATACTAAGGCCAATATGCAGCTACTGGAATACATTGCCAAATTAGAAGCATACCAAGAAGAGCCATCTCCCATATATGATCATTCATATTCCTCTAAGTCAGCTCCACAACAGCAATATCAAGCTGAACCACTTCCTCCTAAGGTTTCTGAAGAGTTGTTAGATATGATTAGAGTGTTGACCAATAGTACATTGCAAGCAATTGAGAGTACATGCAAGTAGTTGAGATAATGAAGGCCCACCCTAAACAAGAAGCTGATATCCTCAAATAAGAAGAAGAAGAAGAGTGCCAAAATCAATCGGTGACCACCCCCCGTGGACACTGTATGGAGGAAAAGAGAAGCTATCATGAAGAGGAGCCATCCATCTACTGGTCTCAACAAAATCATGAAGAGGAGTCAGGGCCCATCTTTTGGTCTCAACACTGTCATGAAGAAGAGTCAGCTCTCAACTATTGGCCTCAACAATACCAAGAAGAAGAGTGTCAAAGTCAGTTGGTGGCTACTCTATTGGACACTACATGGAGGATGAGTGCACTAACTATCAAGAGCAAGCTGTCACATTGAAGAGTGAAGAAGTGGTTGAAAATCGAGTAGAAGAAAGGAAGGAGGACCAAATTAAGGTTCCACAAGAACCACATTGGGAAAGAAGAAGCGAGCATTGAGATTTCTTCAACATCAACTCCTATTCCTGAATTACCAAGAAACCAGGAGAGCAATCTGTTAGAGCTACTGCATGAGCAATTTGAGGACATCAAAATAGATAAACTTCCTGAGTATTCATCTCATATTATTACAGTTCATGATTCCCTTCCAGTTGAGAAACTGTTTGAGAAAACTCAGAGTGGTCCACCCCAATTTATAGACATTTGGAATCACCTTGCAATAGGAAAGATTCATTCTCTTTGGTGCAAGAGAAGAAAAGACTAGTGCTTCAAGTTTAAGAGGCGGACAACAATCCAACTAAAGACGTTAAACTTAGTGCTTATGGGTGGTACCCCATAGCATATCCTTTTTATTTCTTTGTTTGTTTGTTTTTATTTTATTTTCATTTTCTTTCTATTTTTGTTTTTTTTTTCTATTGTTACTTTAGTGTTTTGTTTTTTAGAGACACATGTGCTTGCATTCAAGTTTGGGGGTGTGCTATGAGCCATACTAGTCCAGACAGTTTTCTCCATCTCCCATGTGAGATCTTTTCATGTTATACACACATTGGGGACAATGTGCAATTTAAGTTTGGGTGTATGGGAGACATTTACAAACACTTTGTCCCATTTTTGAAAAAAATGCATGTTCGTGTTGTCTTGAAAATTTTTGTTGATCTAAAAAATTGTGATTTGATTTTCATTGGTGAGGTTAAAATTTTGAACACATGATCTGATGATGGAATTTTTAAGTTTGGTTACTTACTTTAGGCCTTTAAGAATTCACATGTTTGATCTACTCTGACACAAGCACATTAGCACATAATTTGTGGGGTATGCCATTTGAATTTGATATGTGTGTCTCTATTTCTTGGGTGAAATTGGATGACTTGTTGAATGAACACTTCGGCATATTACATGTGATTAAAAAAAAATTGATCATTGATAAATTTTTCACTAAGTAGCTAGACCTCTTGCCTCATTAATCATTGAGTGTTCACGTCAAAAGGTGAGAATTTTGATTTGGTTAAATTTATGGCTAATTTAGTTTCATAGCCTTTTTGACTCGGGCTAGTAGGTTCTTAGGGGTGTCTTTACACCTAATGCCCTAAACCATCTGGTTTGGGAGTCATTGTCTCAACACTCGCTACAGGGGTCAATTAGAAAGTTTAAGAGAACTAAACATTGAAAAGCCTAATATATATATATATATATATAAAGAGAAGAAAAGAAAGTTATGCCATAGTTATTCATTTTGATGGGGATTTCAATAAACTTTGAGATATCGAGACAATGCACATTGGAATTAGTTGGAAGCTTCATATTTGTGTGCTAGTTCATTTACACTACTTCAAACTTGTGAAACCTTAGCCTATCTTTTGTAAGTGATTAGACTTTAAAATTCATATTCATTGTGAAAATAGAATTTATCTTTTTAAGCTTGCTAGTAAATGAAAATCACAGTTTTGAGTGACACTTCAATTTTTAGATAACATAAACTGTACATAATGTTTATGGGTAAAATTCCTGGAAAACTCTCACGAGACTTCACTCGTCCTCTAGGGAATGTCTGAGGGTTTTAAATGCAATTGTACATCCCACGAAAGATGAATTCATCTTTTTGTTTTATGTTTTTCATTTTGTTTTAATTTCGGATTGCTAAGGAACTAGCAATATGTAAGTTTGGGGGTGTGATAAGTGCCAAAATATTCTTATTTTAGCCCTTAATTTACATTTTCTTAATTTCTCAGTCTTGTTATTTTGTGCTATTTTATTTCTTTTTTATGTTTTTTGTGTTTTTCTAGGTTTTTAGAGAAAAGGAAGCAATTCTAGAAAAAGTGGGCCTAAAGGACAAATTGGGAAAAAAGCTAGAAGTTTTGGATCAAGCAAGCATCCGAGTAGTGCGATCGATTGCACTACACCTAGGCTTGAGTACACCAGTCCTTGAGCGCCCTAGCAAAGGAGCAAGCACAGGCGTGCTCTTGTGCGCACAAGAGGAAGGCTCAATCACAACTGCAATCGAGCACGTATGAGCTACGATCGAGCGCACTTGTGCGCTGGAGCATAAAAAGATGCAGCCTAGACTCCTTTTTCTTTCCAAATTAGGGTTTCAAAGTCCTAGTTAGACAAGGACTTAGACCTCCAAACTTCCTAGGGTTTCTAGAGTATTCCTATAGACTATAAATAGACCTCTAAGCCTCACAGATTAAAAGGGGGCAATTATAGAGAGGAGAATTTGGAGTCTACTTCCAAGAGTTGTTTTCGATTCTTTCTTTTCCCATTTCTTTTTAGTTTTATTTAAATTATGTGTTACTAACTTTTTAGTCAGGGGCTAGATTAAAGCCCTAATAATGTCTTTTTAGGATTTCAATATTGGCGTCTTTGCTACAATCATATTTTGGGATATTTAACTTGATTAATTCATGTTTATTTGAATTCCTCATATGAATGTGCCTAATCAATATATACATGTGGTATAGATTAGTTATTTATATCAATTTGGATGATCGAGTCTTAAGCTTAATAAAGTGACAAAAGAATCTCTTCACGAGCTCTTGGGTTAATCAACATGGGGAGCTGGGAGTATACACCAATGCCCTAGGCTCCATGTGTTTGACGATTTCCATAGATTTATGCTTTTTTAAAGAACAACTTAGTATACACCCATGCTAAATTCTTTAAGGATGAAATGAGTTAGAGTAGACACCCATGCCTAATTCGTTGTTTAAGGAAATCTATAGCTTAAGGAGTATACACTATGCCCTTAGGTTGGCAAACATTAAATATACCGGTACGATTGGTGCATTGGTATATTGTTATCTTAATTAGTTTGATTAATTGTGGATATCAAAACCCTAACACTTTTATTTATTTTTATCTCTTTTCATAATATCAATTTCGTGATGATTTTGATATCTTAATTTAGAAAATCAATTCAAGCAAAATCAACAATCCTTGTTGAGATGATCTCGTATTTGCAGCACTATACTATTGCTTTGATCTTATGCACTTGCGAGTTAAAACGTAGCAAATATTATCTATTAATTTAGGTAGTATTTGTCACAACATACATCAATGGCGAGACTTCATCCTCAACCTTAGTTGAAGGATTTAGCCTCGCATGACTAAACACAACATAATCAAATCCATTGAAAACATCTAAAAAGCAAACTTATAAAGTGATAAGTCCCAAAAAACTCAAGAACAACTTTAGGTCGAAATTAGGCTCTAAATGGCGCCTCCCAACATACGTTTTACAAAAGAAAAGAATGCTATAAAAAAAAAAAAAGGGTTTCGGCGCTCCCAGGTTAGCCTGAGTGCGCTTGAGCGTACTCGGGTCTCCAAGGTTTCTGCAGCACTGCTTCTTAGGGCTGATGTTGATGTGCACTTGAGTGTGCCTTGCATGGGCTCGAGTGCATATGCGCTTGATCGCTCTTCAAGAGGACTTGAACTACTTTTCAATTTCCACCTTCAAACCACAGTTTTCTCTCAATGACCTGCAAAACACTAAAACACCAAAACTAACCAAAAACATCATAAAATAACAAAACTAAGAGATTGACAAATATAAGTTAAGGGGTCCAAATATACAATATTTGGCACTCATCAAATAAGAAAGGGAATAATAGTTTTATGTTCCTTATATTGGATATGGAAAAGGCTTTTGATAAAATGGAATGGTCCTTGATTTTGGCTGTTATGCAGAAGCTGGTGCTCCATTCTACTTGGATTAGTTGGATTGAGACTTGCATCTCTTCCTCCTTGTTCTCCATTCTTATCAATGGTAGCCCTTTTGGTATGTTTTCTCCTAAAAGAGGATTGAGACAAGGCGACCCCCTCTCCCCATTCCTCTTCATTATAGGCTCAGAAGTCTTATCCAGATTATTGTTCAAAGAAGAAAGGCTTGGAAATATTAGAGGCATGAAGATTGCCAGAAGCTCTCCTACTATCCATCATTTGCTGTTTGCTGATTATCTACTTATTTTTGGAAAGGCTACCTTACTTGAAGCTAATAGTATAAAATCTTGTCTTGACAAATACTACTCTTGGTCTGGCCAATCCATCAACACCAGCAAATCCTCCATCAAATTCAATAAAAATACCAACAGCACCACCTCCTCCTCCATCCTAAATATCTTACGTTACAGTTCCAACTCCTCCCACTCCATTTACCTTGGCCTTCCCATTCTTCTTGGAAGCTCCAAACAAGTAGCCTTCCAAAGCATCATAGACATGGTCCAACTCAAAATTGAAGGTTGGAGAGCCAAATCCCTCTCTCAAGCTAGTAGGTAGGTGCTCATTAAAGCTGTGGCAGCAGCTATCCCTTTGTATGTTATGTGTACCTTTTTGCTTCCTACAAGCATTTGTAATAAGCTAGATCAAATGTTCAAGAATTTCTGGTGGGACTTTCCTCTAACAAAAGTCAGGAATCTTTCTCTCAAATCTTGGGACTCTCTCTGTGTCCAAGAGATTTTGGAGCTTTGGGTTTTAGGAAAATGAAAGATGTTAACCTAGCTCTTATCTCCAATCTAGGCTGGAAGCTCCATACCAACTCAGACTCCATGTGGGTGACTCAACTCAAAGTTAAGTATCTGCTTCCTAGATCTTTTCTCTCTCTCCCCCTCCCCATTTTTCTCCCTCTTGGCTATGGAAAGGCATCCTCTCTTCGCAGCCTATCATTTCTCAAGGAGCCTGACATAGAGTTCATATTCACTCCTCCATTCCAATGTGGAACTCCCGTTGGATTCCATCTATTCCTTCTTTCTCTCCTTCTCCTTTATCTCTTAATTCTCCCTCCTCTTCTAACGTTCTAGTTTCTAACCTCATCTATCAAAATGCTACTTGGAATTCCCCTCTCCTTGTCTCTCTCTCTCTTTGACATTCAAAGTGTTAGGGAAATCAAGAAAATCTTCATCAATTCTTCCCCATGCCCTGATTTTTTCTAGACCTCCTCTTATTCTAGTCATTTTTCCTATAACTTAGCTTATACAATGATCAGCAGCCCCAAAGTTTCCTCCTATCCCTCCCCTCTTGATTCAAATTCTTGGAAGCTACTGTGGAAACTCAAGTTGAATGCCAAACTCAAACAGTTTCTATGGAAAATCGCCTGGGATATCATCCCCTCAAAGGCTGGACTTAAATCAATTTTTTCTATCCCTTCTGCAGATTCCCTCTGTTACCTCTACAAAACTTGAGAAGACTCTCTTCCTCATTTTTTTCTTCAGATGCTACTTTGCTGGAATAGCCTGGAGGAACTCCTTCTAGCCACTTGACTCTCTTGTCTGGTCTTCTCTTAGCCTCCCTAGTTGGATCAAAGGAATCACTTGTCCACATGTTTCTTTTGGCATTCCTCTTTCTGATTCTCATCTCTTTCAAATTTATGCTGGTGTTCTTTGTGAATGATGAGTGCCTAAAAGTGCTTATTTGAACCTCTTAATTTACATTCGTTAGGCTCTTAGTATTGTTAATTTCTAATGTTTTGGTTAGTTTTGGTGTTTTAGTGTTTTACAGGTTGTTAAGTTGCATTTGGGGCTAATGCCATCAACTCTGGGGCTTAAGACAGTTCGGAGAGCTTTGACAGCAAATTTGAGTTGAGCGATAATTCGCACCCGACGAGTCCCACCAAAATGACCATATCTGGAGTTGTAAACCTCCAATTGGGGTGATCTTGGTGTCGTTAGAAAGCTAACTCAAAGATCTACAACTTTGTATTTAACATGTGAGGGCTAATTTTGAAGGCAATGCATTCGAACGCACGTTTTATGTTCGAACGCACTTGTGCCCATCAAATGCCGAAATTCATGCACGAGTGCGTTCGAACGCACTTAGTGCGATCAAACGCACCTTATCTGACCTGGCAGCGCGGAAATCCTAAATTTAGCCTATAAATATCCCCATTTCTCTTGTAAACGAACCTTACGTTTGGAAAACGCTTGGAGGCGCCCCTTGTGGCCTAAATCCTCCCCGTTCATCACTGTAAAACCCTCTAAACGTCATTTTATCATTTATTTTATTTAATGCTTATAGTTGTTTTAATTTAGTCTCTTATTTTCCCTCACTATGGATTTGTTTATATATATTTATGTTTAGTTCGTATTATTCTGTCTTTTAAGATTTATGTTTATTCGTTTCAATGCATTTTAGTGACAAAAGTGTGTTGATTGTTGTCTACAAATCGCCAAACGTCAACACTCGTTGCAACCGGAGATACATCGGATATTCGTCTGCGGACCATTATCCATTGTGACCTCTTATAACAGTGTTTGCCTCGAGTAGTTTGACAAGATTGTGTAACAACAATAGGATATACATATGTACTTTATCGATAGACGGAAATATGAACAATGTGTTAACGCTCAGAGTATGCCTTGTACCATAAATGTTTAATACATATGAGCTAAGCATGTTTATATGTGAATTAATTTATTGTGAAGTGAATTAGGGACTTTAGTTGTTTTTATTTATTTATTTTATCGCATTTTAATTTAGATTTATTTTATGCACGCCACATGCTTGACATTGGGACTAGGTTAAGATAGGATTAGTTTAGGTATTTTAAAGTTGATTTTTAGCAAAACCGATTCTCTGTGGGTTCGACACTCGCACTTGCACATCCACTCTATTACGATCGACTCGTGCAATTGGCGAGTACAATTAAATTTTGTACATCAGTGAACTTTTGTGGTTTAGTAGGAATAAAGCTATTCATGAAGGCACCATTCCAAACATTGCCAAATTAGCTTCCTCCATCAAAAAGTCCACTTTGGCCCACTGTAGCTTGAAAATACTCTACTTCTCAAGAGATTGAAGCTTGCCCCCNCCCCCCCCCCCCCCCCCCCCTACAAAGGTCATCACAAGATCAATTTTGATATAGCCATAAGAGAGCATTTCTCAACTCAAGCAACCGTTTGTGGAGATCATAAAGGGAACATAATCAAAGCTATTTCACAAATCAGTCCTCTTAGCACTCCCAACTTTGGTGAAGCCCTTGTAGCACTACTTGCTGCCTCTTTTGCAGTGTCTTTGAAGCTCAAAAATTTAACAATTGAAGGGAACTCTCTCATCGATATCACATCACTTTAACACCCAACCATCATTCAAGACTAGCATATAGAAATAGTAATAGTAGATTCTTTAGCTCTTCTCCCTCCCTCTCCTAAGTGGGAGGCAAAGAAAATAAACAGAAGTGCTAACTTCTGCGCCCATCATGTGGAATATTGGGACGCAGCAAGAATTCACTCGGGTTGCATTCCCACTTTTTCCCCTTCTTCTCCTTCCCCTGCTACTTGTAGTGGTTTAGCACCACCGTCTATTTTCTTTCTCCCTTGAGGGTTGTATTGTTCTCTTGTTTCTAATGCAAAGTTTGTTACAAAAAAGAGAAAGAAAAAAGAAAGAAAGAAGATAATAGTTACAAGAGCTCAAAATACAAAAGTTACAAGAACTCAAATGACAAGAGACATGTAACATTCATGCAATTTCTCTATAAATGTAGTATTGCATACAATCAAATTATCAAATCAAAGAAAGGAAAAATGTAGTTATAGGATGAACACCTTAATTCCGTGAGTTTCTCTTGTTTATTATCTCTTTCCTAAATTATTAATTTTAATAATTGGAGTGTCGGATTGAGAGACTGTGTTGATGTTCTTCAATGCCTTTTGATTATGATGGAACCTGTTACACATGTTATGTGTTAGAGATTGTAGGGTTAAGAGACATTGGAGGTGAAATATAACATTAATCCCCCCAATAATAAGAATGATGAGAGAAACTCACAAGGCTAGATAGCCTAGACTTATATATATATGGTAGCTAGTAGGTCCCAATAATGATCATGCAACTAGGGGTGTTTAGGCGGAGTGGTTATAACCGTCCCGCCAACCGCTAACCGTTTATGACCGCTTTTTAATAATCGTAAACCGCTTTATAAAGCGGTTATTAAAAACCGCTAACCGCCTGGGACGGTTGCGGTTAGCGGTTTTAGAGGTATGAAAAAGCAGTTATAACCGCTAACCGCCTTTATATAAATATATAAATATAAATAAATAAATAGGTATTTGCCCGACTCAATCAGCCGTGAACCACAGCTCATAAAGATGAGATTACTAGTTCGAATCCCCCTTTCCCCATCTTTTGTGTGGACATGTCAATATATATATTAATTAAATATAAAAAAAAAATCCAAAACGGCATCGTTTTGGTGTTAAACACCAAAACGATGCCACTTTGGCTGGATAATAAGGGTTTCAACTTATTCTCCCGAAGCCGCAGCCCCTCATTCAAACATTCACACAATGGATTTGGGCATTATGACTATGTACGTGAAATAAGTCCAAAAAATAGCATGTTTTTCGGCCAATAGGGCCAAATAAGCCCAAAAATTATGGCAAATAAGACCAAAATATATGAAAAAGGAAGACCCAAAATATAAAAAAAGTCTAAAAACCCATTTAAAAAATAAACTGGTTATAACCGCTTGTTAGCGGTTTGAATAACCGCTAACCACCGGTTATAAAATAACTGCTAACCACCTAGGTGAAGGCAGTTACAATTATTAAAAATCTGATAACCGCTTGAACACCTCTACATGCAACCATAATAAGAACAAAATTACAGAGGTGGGTAACAAAAAGTAATGAAATCCAGACAAAATTAATAACTTTGGTACCAAAAAGCAAATTGCATGGATGGAGAAACTTTCTGAAATGAAATTATTATATCTTGTCCGGCTGGCCATTAATCGCATAGCTATCATTTGATATATGATAATAGTTGTTGGAGTTCACATGAAAACAATTAAAGCTAATTGTCTTTACTTTTGTTGTAGACGTCGCACAAAAACTAAAAAAAATGCATCATTTAGTCCCATCTCATGTGATGCAGAGCTACACCACAAAAGAAAGAAATATTTTTCTCTAATTTTTTTTTGTAGTCTCTAAAAAAAAAAAAAAAAACTTCAATTATGATCTTTCATTATTTTGAAATTATACCATTCAAATTTAAAAATATTAAATTAGTGTATCAAGCTTTCAAATCTTTTTAATTTTACTTATCTGTTAGGATTTTTTGTTAAATCTTGTTAAAATTTTCAAAATATCTATATTTTACATTTAAAAAAAAAAAATCAGGCATGGGTATTTTTTCAAATTTTATTAAATCTTGACCAACGCTTAAATTCTTTCAATTTTATTCTTTTTATTTGTTAAAAAAGAAAAAGAAGGGTTGTTTTGATAATTTTGACACATACCAAAAATCCTAAAGATGAGGTGAAATTGAAAAAAAAATGAAAAAAGGATACATCAAATAAACAGTTTCTAAATTTTAAGGGTATGATTAAAGGTGATAAGTAAAGTTTCTCCCTTAAAAAAAAATTCTTATGAGTGGTAAAAAGATATTTGCATTTTTTTTTTTTTGAAAGAGATATTTGGATTCTTATGGCTCTACAATCTACAGTCTCTCGGGAAGGGAAAATTCCTGTGTTTCACTTTTTAATTGTTTTATCTGTCGTTCGTATTTCTGATATGTCATTGTAAAAGAAAAGAAACAAAATCTGTCACGGTAAAAATATATATGATGATGCGTCCATGATGTATGTATGACGTGCTGGACTGCAATGTGCATGGTGAGAAAACGACAGGCAAGGATGGACTTTAATTAGTAGTGTGCCCATCACGTGAAATCTAGTCTACCGTGAGAGAGAGACAGTAAAATTACAGCTTAACATATACAAATAAGGAAAGATAAAAATAGTAAAAATAAGATAGACAAATAATACATCAACAAAGTTTTCCTTTAAACTAGGTCAAAGGAAATTTTTCTTCAACTTAATATCTAAAGTTGACATGTGTAACCAATTCCTAACATGTTCTTTCTAGCATATTTTTTTAATACCCTAATCTCTTCAAACCATGGTTAACTCCCAAATCTTTTGTCAAAATTTTTTTCTCCCTCTCTCACCGACAAAGAGGTTGAAGCTTTGTGTCTTTCCAACCTTGAAAATCTCTCTTAAATATGGTTTCTTGGTTGGTGGAGAGTTCCAATGCAGCAGAAGAGCACGACAATCCTTCATTAGGCCACACATCCTCAATGCCCTTATTGGCCGACTTTTCAGATTTGATCAATCTGAAAGAGAAATGGACTTCAACTAATCTCTCATATATGGTTTATGTGATTGATTTTTGTGATTATGTGATGATAAGTGCTAAATGTTACATATTGTAGCTCCTTAATTCACATATGTTAATCTCTTAGTTTTGTTATTATTTAATGTTTTGTGTTGTTTTTGTGTTTTCTAGCATTTTTAGGTTTTTTGAAGAAAAGCAAGTGTTTTCAGCAAGTTTCAAACTTAAAAGACAATTTGGGAAAAAGCTGAAACCAATGGGATCATGCACAAGCACCAAACCTGGAGAGTAGCAGTGCTCGAGCGCATCAAGCGCCCAAGCCAAGGGATCGATTGCAGTAATGCGATTGAGAGAAATCATGCGTTGGGCAATAGAGGACGCGGTTTGCAACGGTTATTCCAACTCAATCTGTGAGTTGTTAGGCTGGACAAGAACGTCTAGGGTTGTTCCAAACCCTATAAATAGACCCTTTATTCATCCAAATAGGGGGGGGTGGAGAAGCTAACACAAGTTCAGGAGAAGAATTGAAGGCTAGATCAAGAAGAGTTTTGGGTTTTTCTTCTCTTCCCCATTTATTTTATTATGCAGCTAGTACTCTAATTAGGGCTCGATTGAAGCCTTAATAACTTTTTTTTAGGATTACGATATTGGCGCCTTCGCTACAATTATATCTTGGATATTTAAATTGATTATTGCTAAGTGGAAAATATTTTAGCCCTTAATTTGCATTTGTTAATTTCTTAGTTTTTGTTATTTTGTTCATTTTTTTTTTTGTGTGTGTGTTTTGTGTGTTTTTGTAGGTCATGGAAGAAAAGAAAGCATTTCTGAAAAAGTTCCAAGCTTAAAGAGCAAATTGGGAAGACTTAGAAGATGTTGTTAAGTTTAAGCAAATAAAGGAAATGATTAAATCGGAATTTATCAAATTGGAGTCAAAATCGGATTGGATTCAAATTTGAATTATGCACATTAGTGTGAATTAGTGTGAAATAGCATTTTCCTATTTCGGACTGCCGCTATGCCAAAATCACCCCGCAAGATAGAAACACAATTTTGGACGAATCCTATTCCAATTTGGACTTAGGTTTTCTCTATCCCAATTGGACCAGGACTTAAAATTGTGAATTTTCTAGGTTTACTAGGGCTTCTTGGACAAAATAGAGCTTTAAGCCTCACAATTCCATAGACACAATCTGCGGGAGAGGAATTGGAGGCTACTTCTAGGAACGGTTTTTAGCTTTTTCTTTTCCCTTTTTTTTTTTAGTTTTATTTTAATTATGTGTAACTAAATACCTTTGTGAGGCTCGATTGAAGCCCTAATCATGTTTATCTAATATTTCAATATTAGCACCTTTGTGATAATGATATTATGATACTTAACTTGATTAATTCGTACTTAATTGAATTCCTCATATGTGTGTGATTGGCCATTATATGCATGTGGTATGAATTAGTTATTTAGGTCAATTTGGATAACCGAATCCTAGGCTTAATAGAGTGACAAAAGAACCTTGCCATGGGTTCTTGGGTTAATTAACATGGGGAATCGGGAGTAGACACCCATGCCCTAGGATTCATGTGTTTATCGATTTCCATAGATATATGCTTTTTAAAGAACAACTTAGTAAACACCTATGCTAAATCTTTTAAGAAAGAAAAGAATTAGAGTAGACACCCATCACTAATTCGTTGCTTAGGGAAATCAATAGCTTAAGGAGTAGACGCCCATACCCTTAGGTTGGCAAGCATTAAGTATTCATAATATGATTAGAGCATTGACATATTGATATATTAATTGAGCATGATTAGTGGTGGATATCAAAGCCCTACCTTTTCTTTTATGTTTATTTCATTTTCACAATATCAATTTTGTGACAAATTTGGTATTTTAATTTATAAAATCAATTTTAAGCAAAATCAACAATCCTTGTGGGAATGATCTCGTATTTGCCTGCGATACTATTGTTTTGATCTTGTGCACTTATGAGTTAAAATGTACATATATTTGCCTATTAATTTAGATAGATATTTACACAACAAGTTTTTGGTGCTGTTGCCGGGGAATGTTTAATTTTGTTTAGAATTTTTTTTTTTCGTTAGTTAATTTTATTATATTTAAATTTTCATGTTACTGTTTTCTAGAATTTTAATTCTGTTTTGCAACAGTGCGATTGAGCGCACCTCTAGTGCGATCAAGCACACTGCTGTAGGGCAATCAAGAACAAAGTCAAACAGTCACGCCAAAGATGCTGTGTTTTCTTTTCTACTTTGCAGTTTTGCCTTGAGTGCGATTGAGTGCTCCAACCTTGTAATACCCCGATAAAAACCCACCTTTAATTAGATGAAATCTTCTCCGTAGGAGCCATTAACAGAAGTTTTCAATGAAAGTGTTTTACAAGGCCCAAAGACCCTTAGCGACAGCCTAATCACATTTTAAACCTTTAGAAAAATAAAGGCCAAACACTGATCCTCAGGAGCGGACGTACGCTAGGTTTACCAGACGTACGCTGTTGTCTGTAGTGCGGACGTACGATGGAGGACCACCGGAAGTACGCTTTGCAAACCATACTAGCAGACGTACATGGGACCATCGGACATACGCTACTTTTTGAATACCCTTTGGGTAATACCTGGACGTATGAGACACCATCTGAACCAATGTACAAAGACCACCGGACGTAAGCTAGGGTTGCCAGACGTCCGCTGCTCTGTCTGAGAGTTGGTGGCGAACTTTCTCTATAAATAGCCCGCCCCTCCTCTCATTTCTCACGCCTTCTTCCTTCCTTTGGTGTGCCTCTAGGCTGCCAGAACCCTTCCTTGGTGTTTTGAGTGAGAAATCCGTGAGGGAGAGCTTCAACGAAGAATTTCTGAGGAAAGGAGACTATGTCTGTGCTTAGCTTCGGGGTAAGCTCTGTTCCCTTGTCATTATCACTTTGTTATCTCGTGTTTCTGCTTTGATAAGGTTTTCAAAGTGTTCATTGCGTATTTCTTTAAATTAAAAACGTTTTCAAAGAGTTTTCTCGGAGGGTTGTGAGTCTGTGATTTCCTACGTTGCATGTTCTATTTTACTAGCTTAGGAAGAGTCTAGAGGTCTATGAATACCGTTGGAAACATGTACTGTTCGAACCACGAAACAATCTGCTTAACACATTGAGCGGACGTACGCCATCGAGGCCGGACGTATGGTTAGTGGGCAGAGCACCTGTTCTTAAGTTTTATACGTGTATGCTTCAGCTTAGCCATAACTCTAGGTTTCATAAGACTTAGAATAACGGTGTCTTGTATCCGTTATAACAGGAAATAGCTTGGTCAGAGGATTCGCTCGAATGTGCGAAGTAAGTAAACACTTACACCCTTTTTCATAAACCGTGGGATATGTCAGCTGATTGACCATGCGTATGATATGAGCATGTTTATTTTCTGCAAAATACTCGGTAACGGCATTATTAAATAAACCACCAAAGATGCATCGTAAGACATGGTACGCCGGTACGTGCGGTATGAACGGCTATGGGCTTACTATATAAACTACGTATTATGGTCAAAGGTGTGCGGTATGTGAGGGTTGTGGATCCATTGGTTTCGTGACCTTGATGCAACCATTCCCAATGGTTCGGTCACTACAGGATGGACGTCATTAGTTAGTGTGGGCCACTCAGGGTCAGACCCAATCGTGCCACTAATGTTACGTACGGTATATTGTACAATGGCTAGGGCCCTGGCATTGTATTATAGGTCCCTCAGGACAGCATCAACCCTGCTGAGAAGGGGTAATATCTCGGGTAGACCATGTATGGGAGTTATGACTCATAAAGCATTATACTTTTCTGCATTAAAACAATTAGGTAATTATCGCCGATTTTACACCATAAGTCTTGAAAACCTAAAAACCCCTCAAATGGTGTACTAGCGGAGGTAATGCCCACTTTTTGGTTACTACTTGAAATGCATGTTTACTTTCATTAAATGGGCTCATGTCGTACGTAGGTGTAAAGTTTACTTACTAAGTCATTAGACTTTCGCGGTTATTATATATCTAGGTAATCTGGCCTATCGCTATAACGGTGGCAAGAGACGCTACCATTTGGCCGTGCTTTACTATACAGGTTCGTCCTTTTACATAGTTGCTCCATGTTCTTAATTTGATGGTTGTAGTAACTCAGATTTATTCACCTTCCATTGCAAATACTCTGATGATTTTACAAGGGTGATTACTCAGTTAGTCACATGTTGACTTAACTGGGTGAATTGCCAGTGACACCACCCGATTAGCCGAGGCTAATTTATGGGGGCGTTATAGTATGGTATGAGAGCATACGGTCTTGCCGACTGTAGCTGCAAATCTGAGCATAGGACATAACATTTAGGCTTGATCTTAGGAGAACTGGAGCATAGGATAGGTTTAGTCCCCTTTTTTGCGGGTGCAGGCCATTGTGACGGCCTAACTTGATTGTTTGACGTGAGATGAACGGGGTCGCCTATTCCGTGTTACAGGCAGTTGATCCTGCTTCATACTCAGATGCGTGATGGTTGTAGACGTTTACCAACTGTTCGCAAATGGCCAGCTGAGTTCGGACCCTATGCTCCTGGATACCAACCCTGCTCTAGAAAACGCAGGGATTCAACCTAAGCTAACCAGGAGTCGAAACCTATGCCCAAGCCGATCGAAGAGAATGAGGCACACGTAGCAACTAAGAATAGGACATCTATCCTTAAGTATCGCAGTGTCTCAGCGATACGAGAATTTCCACCTATCCTCGAGAGGTTTAATCCTTATCTCAGCGATGAACAGAAGCGAGCGATGCATATTCAGCACAACACAAATTTCGGATGAATATGCCAAAATGGAACGAGAGGAAATTCGACTACTGAAGGCGGGAGCATTACCAGTGGGATCTGATCGTCAAAGGACTGCATTTCTATCTAGTATCAACAAGGACTACGAGGCATTGGTTAAGGATGAGGAAGACCCGTTCGAAGACTCGTTTGAGGAGTGATAGGTCTTGGGGTAGTAACCTGTAGATGTTAGATAGCTAGGTTTTCCCTCACCCTTAGCAGTGGGGAGTTTTGGTGTCTGGACAACTAGGGTTGATTGTAGTGCACAAAAGGATTTTCACTATACCCCGAATTCCAGAAATAAAATCGTTTTGACTTACCTTGTTGTTTCCAACTTTTCTGTGCCTTGGGAATTTTCTAAGAAGCTTTCAAAAAAAAAAAAAATCATTTTTAGGGTTAAGCGGACGTACGCCCCCGATGCCGGACGTACGCCATTAACCCAGCATTTTATAAAACAACCGAACGTCCTCAAACCTTGTTCATTTCCATTTTCTGTCATTTTCCCCTCACCCAAACACTTTCAAAGAGATTCTCGGCCAAGTCCCTGTGATTTCAAAAGGATTCCAAGCCCACATTTCAGATTAAACCCGAGGTATGTAATTTTCAAGGTTTTTCCCCAAATTTTCGCAACCTTAGGGTTTTGAGTTTTAATCTTGATTTTTCTTGCACATTTTGCATTTAGCTGGCTTGGTTGTGAACTAGGATCATATTAAGAGTTACGTGTGCATGCATTTTGAGCATTTCCCTTGTTGGAATCGTGCCCATTCGAAATTGGGGGTTTTTGCCCTAAATTCGGACTCCTTCAATTTTCTTGATTTTTGCATGCAATTGATGCATGGTATAGAGCTTAAAACCTTCCATGATGGCCTAGGAATGAAACCCATTCATCCTTTGTCCAAAATTCCTCAAAAAAAAATTTAGGTCAAAAACCTAATTTTGAGATTTGGGGGTTTCGGGTTTTTGATCAAATTTGTCAATTTTGGGGCCATTGGGACCACCTAGGACTCAAAACTCGTGTTATGAAATTCAACCTATAAATTGGACCGCTCGGATTTGACTCTTCGTCCAAATCCAAAATTACCAAAATGCCCCTCACATACAAAGGGTAAGGTTTTTCGCCCTAAATCCGATGAAACCTCCTACAATCTCATTGAAACCCAACCTTGATGTGTTTTTGGATTCCCTTATCGATTTTGAAGATTGAACCAAAACCCATTGACCAATTGACCGACTCAAACCCTAGTTTTTTTTTTTTTTAAGTTTAGGGATTTCCGCCTAAATTCGGACGTTGTTAGCTTTATGGTTTATCCTGGGTCGTTTGGACCAATTGAGACCCAATAATTATATTTGGGACTCCGATCTGTGACTTTGACCCTTGAACCAAAATTCTGCCCAGATTTGTAAAATTACCAAGATACCCCTCAACTCCAAGGAATAGGATTTTCTTTCCCTAATTCTGTCTCATAAAACAGAATTGTAATCTTGCCTAATCCCTGGGAAAATAAAATTTTCCTAATAACTCAATTTGACCCTTGGGGACCCGAATAAGTCTCACAAATTACCAAAATGCCCTTCTTTCCCTAGAAGGGGCATTTTCGTCTTTTACCACCTAACCTCATCAAGTAGGTCCCAATTGATCACCGTGGGATCTAATACCACCTAATTACTCATAGCCTTCACTACTTTACCTCAAGCTACCAAAATGTCCTTCTCTCCTTAAAGGGGGCAATTTTGACCTTTTGATCGTACCAAGTCCTAATACGCCTAAATTGTTGTTAGGTGCCTTATATCTAGATAACCAAGTCTCGAATACTTTGACAATTCTGGAGCGCCTAAACTTTCCCGGCATCGTTAAAGGCCGCCTAAGCTCGAACCCACCAATACAACCTTGCTTTCTGCACTTGCATTTTAGAGCATGTAGTGATAGGATTTTTACCTGGGTAGGGTTTTGCATGGGAATTCTGAGAGTCGTTACTAATAGGAATTTACCGTATAGGACGATGGTACACACATGCGCCAGCGAGGCCGCTTCCTTTTCGGCTGCACGCCAGCGATTACGCCGAGCACCATTACAGGAGGCTCAGGACCCTGAGTCTGAGCAAAAGATAGAGATGGAGGACGTAGGGAGTGATGACACTGCCGGAGACATGCCAGTCCTGGGTATGTCGATCAAGGAGGCCAGTACCGCCACGGACGAGGAGGATGCCGACTTGGTGTATGACCACACTCGTTTCCGAAGGGACAAGGTCAGATGCTGTTACTTTCGCTACTATCACCAGCATCAGATTATTGTTGAGAGGGGTGCCACTGTAGAGGAGTTCGATAAGCGCACACCGAGGATATGGGCAGTGCTGGATGCCTAGGGATGGATTGCGATGGCAGAGGATCACCGTCCCGCAGTGGAGGTTATTGTGTGGGAGTTCTATGCAAACATCCACCAAAGACGCAGCAATTCATTCTGTACCTGGCTTAGGGGGATCACGATAGATGTGACTCCTACGCTCATCAGCGAGATCACCGGGGTTCCTCGTGTTTGTGACTCGGCTTACCCTTACCCGGTCGATCATCTCCCCACTAGAGCCAATTTAGTGGCATGCTTCGCCGAGGGGCGCCCTCATTAGATGGAGTTTGAGGGAGAGGGTAGCTTCCAGATGAGTGACTTCAGCAACGACTTCCGTTGCATCTACCATATCCTTGCTAGCCAAGTACTCCCGATCATCAGCCATACGTTGATCACGATAGAGAGGGGGACAAGGGTTTCGTGCTACCGTACGGGCCCCTGATTACTCGGATCGCTATACGCTTCGGGGTGGACATCACAGGGCTGAAGGATATTTAGCCAGAGAAGGGGGCCATGGGTGTATGCTTCTTCAATGCGAGTCAGGGCCATTTGCGGGAGGCGGAGCAGGAGCCAAGAGCACAGAGACCGAGGAGGGCAGCTAGAGTTGGCAGGGCACCTGCTGGGGTAGAGGAGCACTTGGTTCGCCTCAAGGCTACGCTCCGACAGACACGAGAGGATATGCAGCAGGCCTTCCAGGCGATACAACAGGCTAGGACTAAGGATCGTGCCATCTTGAACCGGCTGTGCGACCACCTTATGGGGCCTCTGGATGTCAGAAACTACGGCATCCATAGCTCTAGTTTCAGTAGGGGCAGAGGGAGCCCTAATGCCCGGGGAAGCCCAGGCACGAGAGGGAGCCCGAGTGCGAGAGGTGATGTACAAATTTAATTGTACTCGCCAATTGCACGAGTCGTTTGTAATATGAGCAGATGTGCAAGTGCGAGGTCGAACCCACAGAGAATCGTGTTTCATTAAAAACCAATTTTAAAATGCCTAAACTAATCCTATCTTAACCTAGTCCCAATATCAAGCATGTAGCGTGCATAAAAATAAACTAAATTAAAATGCAATAAAACAAAGAAATAAAAAAAAAACGCTAAAGTCCCTAATCTACCTCACCACAACTTAATCAACATATAAACATGCCTAGTTCATACTTCAACAAAAATTACGTTACTAGGCGTATTCTAATTGCTATTAACTAGTCCATACATCCGTCTGTCGATAAAGCACATATGCATATCCTATTGTTGCTACAAATTCTTGTCGAACTAACCAACGCAAACACTGTTTAGAGGTCACAACGGATATTGGTCCGAAGATGAATCATCCGATGTATCTCCGGTTGCAGCGAAAGTCGACGTTAAACGAATTACAAACAACAATCAACACACTTTTTGATCGTATCAAAAGTAATACTCGCAAGTGTACGAATCGTGTGCAATATAGTGTTGTGCAAGTGCGAGGTCGAACCACAGAGAACGGGGTTTTGTAAATAAAAACTAATACAATTCCTAAATTAAACGTATCTTAACCTAGTCCCAAAGAGGGTTGATTTCGAACAATTAAAAAAATGCAGAAATAAAATTAAACTGAAAACTATTGGGATAAAAGTAACTAAGGTTAAAGACGAACCTCACCCAATAAGAATAAGCTAAATATATTAAACACTCATTTTCCGTTCTTTAAACATTAAACCCTTCAACACACTCTATTGTAGTAATTGACACAAGTCAAACCGAATAACGTGTTTACCGTTAAGGAGCTACAACGAGTTTTGATTATGGATAAAATCATCCACTGTATCCTTGGATCACAGTGGATATTGAATCACAACCAAACACTTGTTGTGCACCCGGCTTGGAACACATCACCGGACGACTATCAATGCATCAACACACACAACCATTCAATTATTTGTCACAGAAATTGAATGACGAATGCGGAATT
>VIBQ01000069.1:16022-46021 GCA_006937295.1 Carpinus fangiana | reverse complement strand
AGAATTAGCCCTCACATGTGAAATACAAAGTTGTAGATCTTTGAGTTAGCTTTCCAAAGACACAAAGATCACCCCAATCGGAGGTCTACAACTCCAGATATGGTCATTTTGGTGGGACTCGTCGGGTGCGAATTATCGCTCAACTCAAATTTGCTGTCAAAGCTCCTCGAACTGTCTTAAGCCCCAGAGTTGATGGCATTAGCCCCAAATGCAACTTAACAACCTGCAAAATACTAAAACACTAAAACTAACAAAAACATTAGAAATTAACAATACTAAGAGCCTAACGAATGCAAATTAAGGGATTCAAATAAGCACTTTTAGGCACTCATCAAGAGGGACGCCAGGGCGAGCATCCGCAGAGTCGGCTCTGAGGAGACGACCCCGCTCTTAGTTTTAGCTTTGCTTGTTGACTACCTTATTAGGAGTTTATCTTTTTCTTTTCGGCTAAGTCCACCGCAGTGGTGGCAATTTTGGATGTATCTTGCTACAGCTTAAGTCCACCACTTTTAGGGTGGCAATTTTGCCTGTGTATATTTATTGACTACTTGTGTGATGACTGATGTGATGCTTGTCACTCTTTTCATTTTTAAATGCTGCAAAGTGTTACCCAGTACGTTTTCTTGCTATATTTTTATTTTATTGAAAGGCTTTTACATGGTTTATCTTTCCTCCCAAAGTTTTGAATTTGCGAAACTCTTTTTCAAAATGGACGTTTTACCCTTAGTTTTGGAAGCTCTAAATTTCGAGGATGAAATTTCTATAAGGAGGGGAGAGTGTAATACCCCGATAAAAACCCACCTTTAATTAGATGAAATCTTCTCCATAGGAGCCATTAACAGAAGTTTTCAATGAAAGTGTTTTACGAGGCCCAGAGACCCTTAGCGCCAGCCTAATCACATTTTAAACCTTTAGAAAAATAAAGGCCAAACATTGATCCTTAGGAGCGGACGTACGCTAAGTCTACCGGACGTACGCTGCTATCTGTAGTGCACACGTACGATGGGGGACCATTGGATGTACGCTCTGCAAATCGTACTAGCGGATGTATGTGGGACCATCGAACGTACACTACCTTTTGAATACCCTTTGGGTAGTACCTGGACGTATGAGATAACTTCTGGACCGATGTACAAAGACCACCAGACGTACGCTAGGGTTGCCAGACGTCCGCTACTCTATCAGAGAGTTGGTAGCGAACTTTCTCTATAAATAGCCCGCCCCTCCTCTCATTTCTCACGCCTTCTTCCTTCCTTTGGTGTGCCCCTAGGCTGCCAGAACCCTTCCTCGGTGTTTTGAGTGAGAAATCCGTGAGGGAGAGCTTCAACGAAGAGTTTCCAAGGAAAGGAGACCATGTCCGTGCTTAGCTTCGGGGTAAGCTCTGTTTCCTTGTCATTATCACTTTGTTATCTCGTGTTTCTGCTTTGATAAGGTTTTCAAAGTGTTCATTGCGTATTTCTTTAAATTAACAATGTTTTCAAAGAGTTTTCTCAGAGGGTTGTGAATCTGTGATTTCCTGCATTGCATGTTCTATTTTACTAGCTTAGGAAGAGTCTAGAGGTCTGTGAATACCGTTGGAAACATGCACTGTTTGAAACACGAAATAGTGTGCTTAACACACTGAGAGGATGTACGCCATCGGGGCTGGACGTACGGTCAGTGGGCAGAGCACCTGTTCTTAAGTTTCACACGTGTATGCTTCTGCTTAGCCATAATTCTAGGTTTCATAAGACTTAGAATAACGGTGTCTTGTATCCGTTATAACAGGAAATAGCTTGGTTGGAGGATTCGCTCGAATGTGCGAGGTAAGTAAACACTTATACCCTTTTTCATAAACCGTGGGATATGTCAGCTAACTGACCACGCGTATGATATGAGCATGTTTATTTTCTGCAAAATACTCGGTAATGGCATGATTAAATAAACCACCAAAGATGTATCGTAAGACATGGTACGCCGGTACGTGCGGTATGAACGGCCATGGGCTTATTATATAAACTACGTATTATGGTCAAAGGTGTGCGTTATGTGAGGGTTGTGGATCCATTGCTTTCGTGACCTTGATGCAACCATTCCCATTGGTTCGGTCACTACAGGACGGACGTCATTAGTTGGTATGGGCCACTCGAGGTCGGACCCAATCGTGCCACTAATGTTACGTACGGTATGTTGTACAATGGCATTGTATTATATGTTCCTCTGGACAGCATCAACCCTGCTGAGAAGGGGTAATATCTCGGGTAGACCATGTATAGGAGTTATGACTCATAAAGCATTATACTTTTCTACATTAAAACAATTAGGTAATTATCGCCGGTTTTACACCACAAGTCTTAAAAACCCTAAAAACCCCTTAAATGGTGTACTAGCGGAGGTAATGCCCACTTTTTGGTTACTACTCGTTTACTTCATTAAATGGGCTCATGTTGTACCTAGGTGTAAAGTTTACTTACTAAGTCATTAGACTTACGCGGTTATTGTATATCTAGGTAATTTGGCCTATCACTATAACGATGGCAAGAGACGCTACCATTTGGCCGTGCTTTACTATACAGCTTCGTCCTTTTACATAGTTGCTCAATGTTCTTAATTTGATGGTTGTAGTAACTTAGATTCATTCACCTTCCATTGCAAATACTCTGATGATTTTACAAGGGTGATTACTCAGTTAGTTAGTGATGTACAAATTTAATTGTACTCGCCAATTGCACGAGTCGTTTGTAATATGAGCGGATGTGTAAGTGCGAGGTCGAACCCACAGAGAATCGTGTTTCGTTAAAAACCAATTTTAAAGTGCCTAAACTAATCCTATCTTAACCTAGTCCCAATATCAAGCATGTGGCGTGCATAAAAATAAACAAAATTAAAATGCAATAAAACAAAGAAATAAAAAAACACTAAAGTCTCTAATCTACCTCACCACAACTTAATCAACATATAAACATGCCTAGTTCATACTTCAACAAAAATTACGCTACTAGGCGTATTCTATTTGCTATTAACTAGTCCATACATCCGTCTGTCGATAAAGCACATATGCATATCCTATTGTTGCTACAAATTCTTGTCGAACTAACCAACGCAAACACTGTTTAGAGGTCACAACGGATATTGGTCCGAAGACGAATCATCCGATGTATCTCCGGTTGCAGCGAAAGTCGACGTTAAACGAATTGCAAACAACAATCAACACACTTTTGTCACTAAAATGTATTGAAACGAATAAACATAAAATTAAATGACGAACGGAGTATTAAACTAAGCATAAAAACATGTAGATAAAAACATGGTGAAGAATAAGAGACTAAAGCAAAATAAACAAAAGCATTAAATTAAAATAAATGATAAAATGACGTTTAGAGGGTTTTACAGTGATGAACGGGGAGGATTTAGGCCACAAGGGGCGCCTCCAAGCGTTTTCCAAACGTAAGGGTTGTTTACAAGAGAAAGGGGGATATTTATAGGCTAAATTTAGGGTTTCTGCGCTGCTAGGTCAGATAAGGTGCGTTTGATCGCACTAAGTACGTTCGAACGCACTCGTGCATGAATTTCGGCATTTGATGGGCACAAGTGCTTTCGAACGTAAAACGTGCGTTCGAACGCACTGCCTTCAGAATTAGCCCTCACATGTGAAATACAAAGTTGTAGATCTTTGAGTTAGCTTTCTAAAGACACCAAGATCTCCCCAATCGGAGGTCTACAACTCCAGATATGGTCGTTTTGGTGGGACTCATCGGGTACGAATTATCGCTCAACTCAAATTTGCTGTCAAAGCTCCCCGAACTGTCTTAAGCCCCAGAGTTGATGGCATTAGTCGCAAATGCAACTTAATAACCTGCAAAACACTAAAACACCAAAACTAACCAAAACATTAGAAATTAACAATACTAAGAGCCTAACGAATGTAAATTAAGAGGTTCAAATAAGCACTTTTAGGCACTCATCAGTTAGACGTTGACTTAACTGAGTGAATTGCCAATGACACCACCGGATTAGTCGAGGCTAATTTATGGGGGCGTTACAAACCTGTGCGATCGAGTGCTCTACCAAACAGCAGCTGCGTTCTTAGCACTTCAAGTAGTTTGTGATTTTTTCTTTTTATTTTTGTTTTTATTTTCTCTTGTTATTTTAATTTCCTTTTGTTTTTGTTCTCATGTGGAGAAACATTCTAACACCGCATGGATCATGTTCGTATTGTCATAACCCTTATCACCATGTTTGAAATTGTTCCTCAACAAGACAATTTCCTAACTATTCTTATGGGCGTATGAACAAATCATTCTTTAGACTGGGGGATGAATGCTATTTTGATTCCCATAACCCAACATGGAGCCAACAGTCAATTCTCTCATGGCAAGCTCAATTTCCTAGAAATCTTGCTCCAAAATTTCATGATCGTTTATGTAAACTAATTTAACCTTAACCTAGTTCCAAAAGATGTTAGAATTTTTGGGTTTTAAAAATAAAAGACAAAATATAAACTAAATAGCATAAAATAAACAATAGATAAATGTACTAAGGTTTTGGAATTTACACTCATTGAATCATAACAACATACTCCATGTTCGTTAATATTAATCCGAAGTTCTCACAAATTAAATCATATGCATGTTTTACTATGCTTCAAACAGTTAATCAAAATCATCCCATGTATCCATTCATTGCACAAATCACAAAAGGAATCTAATATCAATCAAATCATCAGAAGTATTCGTAAATCACAAAAGATATCAAATTTCTATGGAAACACCAAATGTATCCGTAGAACAAATCACAAGGGATATCCAATTTATTTAGGCAAATAAAACCAAGCAATCAATTATGTGAAACTATCTTAAATCATCAAGTGTATCCTTGAATCACAACATGGTATCCAAAAATCATTCCACATATTGAAATGAAGTAAAACAATTTAAATATTAAACCCAATAAAATCGAACGATAAAGACTTGCATGAAAGTGATGTAGTTCTTCATCGGAGAGGTTTCATTCTCAACTTTAGTAGAGAATTTAGCTCCATGTGACTAATAAAAAATAAAACCTAACCTACAGAAACACTAAACTAAAGAGAAAAGCTGTGGAATTTTGTCCTCCAAACTTGTCTTCCCCTTCTCTTGAAGGCTTAGAGGTCTATTTATAAGGCTTAGGAGAGTCCTAGAAGCCCTAGTAATCCTAGGAAATTCCGAAGTCAGTCTCCTAGTCAAATTAGGAAGCAATCCTAGTACAAATCGGAATAGGATTCATCCAGATTTGCATTCTTATATTTCATAATGATTTTTGGCATAGTAACTATCTGAATTAAGAAAATCCTATTTCACTTGGTAGGATTTGAGTTAGCTTTCCAATGTCGCTGGTTTCACCTCTATATGATACTTGAGCGGAAAGTTATGGTCAAAATACTAAGACGTGTGCATAATCCAAATTTAAATCCAATCCGATTTTGGCTCCAATTAGAGAAATTCTGATTTTATCATTTCCTTGATTTGGTTAAACTTAACCACATCATGTAGGTATTCTCAAAGTGTGCTTTCTTCCAAGCTTTGCATTTCTCACCTTTAAGCTACAATTTTCCTTGAACAACCTACAAAAAACTAAAAACACAGAACTAATACAAAACATTAGATAAGACACAGATAAAGGATTAGAAGTAAATTAAGGGGCTTAAATATGCAATATTTGGCACTCATCAACCCACACATTGACACGATCCCTTGACACACGTACATGAGAGTTGCCACCACTAATTGTGACATTTTTTTTTCTGACTTTACAAAAAAAGTTGTTATAATTTTTTATTTATCTAGTTTTCTATGATAAAGATGATGTATAGATTTCCAAGTAATTACCAAATAGACTAATTTAATTTGAATTAGAGTAACCAAGATCTTATGTTAGTAAATCACAAGAGTCACTTCTTCAGTAGTCCATTAAAAAAATGTAATCCTTTTTGTTTACCCAACCTTTCAATAAATGGTGTTGCCGAATTCATTTTATCTCTTCTTCTTCCATCAACTACTATTTCATCTCACCCTTAATCAATAAAAAATCATTTCACATAATTGCTTTTAGTTTCCCACCAATTTTCTTTGCAAGGATGCTCCTTTCTTCACACCAACATCAACATTGGTCCTTAGGGTATACCAATTTATCTCTTTTTGGGGTATCCTAGTTACGATATAGCTATTTAATTTGTTTTTGATAATCGACACTAAATCTTGTTTTCCTTGGATACTGAAGTTAAAAAATTTTAGTTTTCTTGTTAAAAAGTAATTGAGAAGGGAAATATGCAAGTCACTTATCTTGTTATGCCAATCACATAATGCAACAACCTCAACAATTATTGGGATCACTATGAAGAATCTTTTTCTCAAATATATTCTACTAGAAAAATAAATGTTAGAATATAAAATGAAAAATGAAGAAATTATACATCTAACAGTTCAACGGGAAGGATTAGATGATGATTACTTGATAGATTTGGCTATTCAGTATCCATGCGTACCAGTAACACAAGCGTAATAAGCTTTTATGCTTCTTCTTTTTTGTGTCATTTGTGCATTAAGCATAATTTACATCTAGTTGGCCTCTACTTAACATAATACATGCTTTTGTGTGTTCTTCATTACTTACTTTATTTATTAAGCTGCATTTCACATACAAAACATGTTATGGTGACAGATTCAAATAGAGGCTTCTCGGGAAATGTGTGAGAGCAAGACTTGTTAGAAAACTATTCTCAATTGTCTCTCAATTTAAATAATATTGTTTTGAGTCAGGGATACTATTAAACAAAGATGTTATACTTCTTAATTTTATACCGTCATGTTTTTGAGTTGTTAAATTGGGCCATTTTGGACCTAAAACTATGTAATAAGGAAGTTGAATTTTATATGGCATTTGTAGCTTTTGTTTTATATTTGGTGATTTTAGATTTACCGTTTGGTGTATTGAGACCTAAAATACAATAATCATTTTGTTTAAGATATTATATATGTGGTTGTTATTATTACTACATAGTATGTTAAATATGATTCAATATTTGTATGTAATATTATATTTAATTGTACAATTTCTATATACCATATTTTATATATTCACAAATAATATACTTTTATCGAAGAAGCTAAATGCACTTAGCATGAGTTTCCATTTGGGTGGGCTACTAGAACTCAAAGTCCAACATCTTTCACTTACACATACAATGGGCAGAGTGTAATCGTTCATGTCTCTCATCAAACCAATGAATGAATTTATTCATATGGGTTAATATATTGTGCAAGTTACTTGTACACTTACATAAAATAAAAATAAAAATAAAAATAAAAAGAGAGAAAGGAAAAAAGGTTTTCAAGAGAGCTATTCCAACTTCCATTTAGACCAGCATAGCACATCTTGGTGGAAAAATGTCTCATCGTGCCCCATACTCATTCAATTACATTGGACTAACCATCTTTAATCCTTTCTTCATTTCAACTCAAAGCTAGCTCAATCCCAAAATAGTAATCCAATCATGAATATAGCATGCATTCTATGAATGTATCCCATTATGTCCCTCTCTTTTCTTTTTCTTTTTTCTAGAGTGATGCCCCTTAAGTAAATAGTTAGTTGGGAAAATATCCTTCCTCTTATAGCCCGGTAGGCTATGAAGTCTATGACGACCCACTTAATGAAAATTGACTAAATTTTTTTCTTTTAAAACCAATAACCCACAACAAACTGGATTGTCATAGTGGCATGGCGATATTGTAGTATGCCATGAACCCATGCATTAACCTGATTGACAATATAATATGCCACACAAATCTACATACATTATCAATGATTCATCAGAGTTCATATCTTTACAGCAGAATATGAATAATGTTAAACATACCTAATTTATTAGAGCTGACTATTACATCTAAGTGATTAAACTTACATACAAAAGAATGGCTACATAAAAGTATCTCATGTGACACGAGCCATATACAAAAGATTAGCATCAAAGCATAACCATGAAAACTTATTAATGAGTGCCAAATATTGTATATTTAGGCCCCTTAACTTATATTTGTTAAACTCTTAGCTTTGTTATTTTCTGATTTTTTTTGTTAGTTTTGGTGTTTTCATGTATAGCAGGTCATTGAGAGAAAACTGCGGTTAGAGGGTGGAAATAAGTAAAGGAATTGAAGATCCTTGGGAGTGCGATCGAGTACACCTACGCTCAAGCCCATGCATGCCATAATCGAGCACTCAACCATGTCAGCCTTAGTACACATTGTTTAAGTGCTGCGCCACAGGAGCCTGAAGACCTGGGTATGCTAGAGCGCACTGTAAGTGTGATCAAGCGCATTCACGCTGTTCTGGCAATGCCGAACCCTAATTTATTATTATTTATAGCATTTTTTTCTTTTGTAAATCCTACATTAGGAGGTGACGTTTTGAGCAAAAATATGACTTGTTGTTGTTCTTGAGTGGTTGCTTTGTTTTCCATTGTAAGTTTTAAGTGTTGTTTCCATTTCTATTCAATTCATTATTGTTTTTCTTATCATGAGAGACTAAAACCTTTAATTAACGTTGAAGACGAAGCCTCGTCATTGATCAACATTCATGTTCTTGTCATTTTATGTATACAATGTGATTTTTAATTAAATTATTGTTCAAAGTCATTTCAATTGTTTGATTAATTTAATTTGATTGAATGTTGACCTTTTACTCACGCTAAATTTTATATTCGTTGTGTTTCGTTTGGGGATACATTGAATGATTGGATTGAGACTAATATCCATTGCAATTTGCGAATACAGTGGATGATATGATTTCAATTAAGTATTCGTTGTAATTCTTCTAACGGATGGATTCATCGAATGATTTAATATACGTGTTTTCGACTTTCGAATAATGTATAAACTTTTTGGTTATTGATTGTATGTCAAAAAAATGCAAGAACATGTTGTTTGATTTGGCAAGACAGATTCTGAAAACCTTAGTGCTTTTCCATTTATTGTTTTCAAATCATTTAGTTTAGTTTATGTTTTTGCACGACAAAATCACTAAATCTCATAACTAGGTTAAAATAGAGTTAATTTAGATAGAAAATTGATTTTTGCAAACACAACTTCCTGTGGATTCGACCTTGCACTTACACACACACACACCACTCATATGCTTGCTAGTACAACTAAATTTGTACATCAAATTTTGGCGCCGTTGCCGGGGAATTGTTTGTTTTTGTGAAAATTAATTTTTTTTTGTTTAAATTAATTTTGTTTTTCTACTAGTTTAGGTAGTTTTTTGTTTTATTTTTTTGGTTTGCAATTTTTATTATTATTTTTTTTGTTTCTGTGTTGATCTAACCAAAACAAAAAAAAAAAAGAGAAAAAAATAGTGTTTTGTGTTTTAGAGCTTTGTTGCAAATTTGGGTGAAAATGCCTGAGCGATCGAGCGTAGCTTACCTATACTCAGGCGCACTCGAGCCTTTCACAGCACGTCTTGCGTGCTAGCACTCGACATTTCCTCACTTGCGCGAGAGAGCACAGCAAACTAACACTCGAGCGCATTTCGCCTTCACGCTCGATCGCACCCCAGTGACGATCGAGCGCACTAGCAGACGATTGCGCACACGATTCACACACGTTTATGCTCGATCTCACATTAACTACACTCGAGTGCATCTTCGCAGGTAGCAGCAACATTCTAAAAGCAACTAAGTTCCTTTTTTTTTTTGGATTTATTTTTGTTAAGATTTTGCTTCTATTTTTGTTTGGTTGTTTTCTTTTTTGTGAATATTTTATTGTTGTTTAGTTAGTTCATTTTAGCATCTGTTTTTTGGTGCATGCATGGTCGGAGATCCTAGAATTTAGAATTGATGCCTTTAGATTCCGACTTAGAGAGAACTCTTAGGAGAAATCAGAGAGCACCTGTTGAGCGAGAGACTGTTGAGATGGTGATAAGTGCTTAAATATTTAAGCCCCCTAATTTATATTTGTTAAGCTCTTAGTTTGTGTTATTTCATTCTATTTTATTTTCTTTTTGTGTTTTCCTTGTTTTATAGGTCTTCGGAAGAAAATGAAGCATTTCTGGAAATATCGGGCTTAAAAGAGCAAACTTGGGAAAAACTGGAGTTTCTATCAGAGTGATCGATCGCAGGAGACTTACGATCGAGTGCACTAGCGCTCGAGCACCTGATCGGTGCCAAATATTGTATATTTGACCCCCTTAACTTATATTCGCTAAGCCTTTAGCATTGTTAATATCTAACATTTTTAATTGTTTTTAGTGTTTTATGGTGTGTAGGTCATTGTATCAACACATGGCTACCAAAGGCAAAATGGACTTGAAGTGATGTCATGGAGTCCTGCCAATGCACTCGAGCGCACTTGGTGCGATCGAGCGCAACTGCGGTCGAAAGCAAGGAGTAGGTTCGAACGCAGGTCCAGACAGCCCGCGTCTCACGCTGTTGCCCTAGTCGGCCCTACGATTCCATCACTTCCAGCCTTGCGCAGTGGTAGTTATTTGCGTTCGATCGCAAGGTGTACGATCGAACGCATGCATTAGTGCGATCGAACGCATGGCCTACGTTCGAACGCAACCCTATGACCTGGCAGCACACCAGTTTTCTATAAATAGGCCCCTTAGTGTATTTTGACCATAGTTCTTGTTTTTGGGCGCATTTTTTAAGAGCATTTGCCATTGTTTAGGCCCTGCTCTGCCCATTTATTTGTAGCACTTCCTTATTAATTTATTTTAATGCTTTCTTTTAAGTTTCCTTTACTTTCTTTACACATGGGTAGCTAAATCTTCAACTAAGGTTAAAGATGAAGTCTCACCCTTAGCACTTCTTTGAGCTTTTACGTTTAACGCTTTACATTCCGTCATTTACAGTTCATGTTCGTTTCATTTCAATTTATGTGACAAAGTTGTTGTGATCGTTGTTGCGATGCATCGGAAGTCCAACCCTTGTTGTGTTCCAAGCCGAGTGCACAACGGATGAGTGAAACTCAATTAAATATCCACTGTGATCCATGGATACAGTGGATGATTCTATTGAGAATTACTATCCGTTGTAGCTCCTTAATGGTAAACACATCAAGCGATTCGACTAGTATCAAAACGGTGATAGAATATGATTAAAGGTCAAATCGATAGACGGATGTATGGGTTTTACGTTTAAGCAAGAACCATTTTATATTGGGCGAGGTTGAGTCTTTAACCTTAGTTATTTTTCTTCATTCATTTAAGTTTTTAGCGTAGTTTTTGTATTTGCAAGTTTTGTGTTCGATCAAACAACCATTTTCAGAGCTAGGTTAAAATAGGGTTAATCTAGTTTTAATATTAGTTTTAGAACAAAACGCCTTTCCCTGTAGTTCGATCCTGCATTTCGCAACGCTACACGATCAACGACTCGTGCTATTGTGAATACAATCAAATTTGCATAACAAATTTTGGCGCCGTTGCCGGGGAACGGTTGTTTTTGTTTGAATTAATATTATGTTTAGATTGATTTTATTTTTCTACTAGTATTTATTTTATTCATTTTCAATTCTGTTCTTAGTTTATTTTTGCATTTTAATTAAGTTTTGTTAATTTTTAGAATAGTGTTTGGCTAATTATTTAGTTGATTTTGGGTTTTGGAAAATTAGGCACTCAAGTGCAATTGATCGTAGTACTTGCGATCAAACGCACTTGACCCTATTCCATAACATTCGCATACCTGCGAATGCTCGTTACGCACCTGCTTGTGAACACACTTCTCTGACAGAAAGCAGTGTAGTGCCACGTTCGAACACACCTCAGTTGCGTTCGAAAGCACTTGTAGAGCCTGCCAAATTGTTGCTTGTGTGCGATCGATCGTGAAGCCTGCGCTCGAGCGCACCTCTACTTCTTGCATCAACAGACCCGAGGCAGTATGTTTATTTTCGGTTTCTAGTAATTTTGATTAAGTGATAGCTTAGTTTTAATTGATTTATTTGTCTATTTTTAACATGTTTTCTGCTGTTGTTGGTTGTGCCTAGTTTATTTTTGTTTTTAATTGATTAATTAGTTTTATTTGTTAAATAGTAGTTAAGTTAACTTATAGTGAATTGTTTATTTGTTTTGCCATGTTAGTTTTAATTTGTCTTAGCTAGGTTGTCAATATTTTTCTCTTTCTGTAATTCCTGCCTGCGTTCATATTTGTATAAAATTATTTAGTTTTAATTCATTTAGTGCATATAGGTTGCTAATTTTGTGGTTTAATTTTAAGTTAGTGTTTTCAATTCATCTAGGTTATTGTAGTTGTTCTTTATTTGCTGTTTTGTTTCCCGGTTTTTATTGTTTATCCATGCATGTTTGCTTGTTTAGCTTGCTATTTTTCCTTAGTGTTTAGTTAAATTTTTGTTAGTTTATGCTTGTTCGGCGATCCTTGAACTTAGAATTAACACCATTAGATCCTGACTTAGAAAGAAACATTAGGAGAGTGTGTAGAACTCACGGCGAGATGGGGGATAATCAAAGGAATCCAAGGGTGGAGGAGCATGGGGATAACCAAAGGAATCCAAGGGTGGAGGAGCACGAGGATTATCAAGATGCAAGAGAAGGGAATAGGGAGCATAGAAGAGCTTATGACGTGGATTTCACGACGTCACTCTGGGAATTGTTCGCACCTACTACGGTCAGTTCCCAATCGTGCATAGTATTGCCACCAACTAATGCAACTCACTATGATCTAAAGCCATATGTGATCCAAATGTTACCATCCTTTTACGGCTTAGATCATGAAAACCCATATTCTCATGTGAAGAAATTCAAAAATATCTGTAATACCACGAAATTTCAAAATTTTTATGAGGAGTCTGTCCACCTCAGACTCCTTCCTTTCTCACTTCATGATAGAGCCACGGAGTGGTTAGACTCTAATGCACCTGGCTCCATCACATCATGGAAAGAATTGTTGAAGCAATTTTACAACAAGTTTTTCCTAATGTCCAGAGTAAATGAAGCAAGAAAGGAAATTAGTTCCTTTATTCAGGATGAGGATGAGAAATTCTCATAATGTTGGGCACGGTTCAAAGATCTGTTGATGAAATGTCCCCCTCATGGTTATGAAAAATGGCGTCTGGTGCAATTCTTCTACCAAGGGTTGTCTCAGCCCAACCGTAGTATGATTGAGTTGATGAATGGAGGGGCATTTCTAAACTTAACGGGAGATTTAGCCTACAAAGCTCTGGAGAACTTTGGAGTATTTCAAAGAGGAACATGATGCCCCTCAATCCCATTTTGGTAGTTGAGATTTTTGATGTGTGGGGCATCGATTTCATGGGACCTTTCCCAAACTCCTTCAGGTTTCTGTACATTTTAGTTGCTGTGGACTATGTGTCCAAGTGGGTGGAGGCAGTTGCGTGCAAGACCAATGACCACAGAGTGGTGGTCAAATTTTTAAAAGACACTATTTTTGCTCGGTTTGGTACACGTATTTCTGCAATCGAATTTTTGAGCAGCTGATGAAGAAGTATTTCATCACACATAAGGTTGCCACCCCTTATCACCCACAGACGAGTGGGCAGGTTGAAGTGTCAAATCGCAAGATCAAATACATTTTGGAGAAGACTGTGAACCCCAACATAAAAGATTGGTCTCTAAGATTGAATGATGCTTTGTGGGCATATAGGACAGCACAAGACTTCGATTGGGATGTCACCATATCGGCTAGTGTACGGGAAGGCATGTCATCTTCCCGTCGAGTTGGAACATTGACTTTACTGGGCTATCAAGCAGCTGAACTTAAATTTTTTGAAGGTCGACTCTTAAAGGAAGCTCCAACTCACTGAATTAGAGGAGTTGAGGAATGATGCCTATGACAGTTCGAGGAAGTACAAGGCACACGTGAAGAGGGTTCATGACTAGAGCATTCTAAGGAGATCTTTTGAGCCTGGTCAGAAAGTCCTCCTTTACAATTCTTGGCTGCATTTATTTCCTGGCAAGCTGAAATCTCGATAGACTGGCCCATTTATCATTAGGATAGTGTGTTTGGGGCCATCGAGATAGAGGATCCCAAGAATGGTAACACCTTTAAGGTGAATGGACCACGTGTAAAACCATTCTTGGAGTTGAGGAGTTCAGAGGTTGAGGACACTCTATTGGAGGATCCAATTTATTCGGATTGACTGATATGACGAGTCTGGCTAAAGACTTTAAACTTAGCGCTTGTGGGAGGCACCCTTCATTATTTTTTATCTTTTGATTTTGTTTGTTTGTTTTTGTTTTTCAGGTTAAGTATTTGCCATCCAAGTTTGGGTGAGCGTTCTCTTACGACTTACCTCACTTATGACATCCCTTTGCTATTGTATTTCTGTGCACACTGGGGACATGTGCCATTTTAGTGTGGGGGTAAGGTAGACATTGTTGCCTTTCTTTGTGCATATTTGTTGTTTTTGCTGTTGCCTTTCTTTGTGCATATTTGTTGTCTTTGAAAAAATTTTAAAATTTTTGTATGTTATTGATTGGGCATGACTTACATCATATTTGTGGATTGCATATCATTGGTGTGTTTAACTTGATTGAACACTACATATCTTTAGAAATCCCAGTTTTCAATTCATATGTTGAATTAGAGAGACTTCACATGTTTGATCCCCTTTTTCACATGCACACTAGCATAGGGTCAGTGAGGTATGAAATTTGACTTGAGAAGTGTTTTTCTTGAGATTTGTGGGTTGTTGTGATGTGTGATGATAAACCTTGGCTGTAAAAAAAAAAAAAATTAAAAAAAAAATATCATAAGTTGAGATTTTCATTGAATAATCGGAACTCTTGCCTCATTAAGCAATGAGTGTTCGCGTAAAAGATGAGAATTCTTGACCAAGTGATTGTATGGCTAGTTAGACTTCATAGCTCTTTTTGACTTGAGTAATTAAGCCCTTAGGGATGTCTTTACATCTAATGCCTTAAAACCTTCTGGTTTGAGAGTCACTGGCCCAACACTCGTTACATAAGTCATTTAGAAGCTTAAGGGAGTCAAACATTGCACAGCCTACATAAAATAAAAAAAATAATAATAAAATATATATTTATATATTGAAATTTTCAATTCAAGCCTTGGTTGTTTTTATCACATTGTAGTCCTATGACTTTTGAGATGCACATCTTTTGAAAAATGGAAACCCCATGAGCATATGTTAGTTCACTTTGCACTTTTTGGAGCATGTTTTGTCTCGATTTTTCAGCCGTGATCTGATTGATGTTTGGAGGCCATTTTGATGTGGTTTGTTTGTTCAAAATTGTTAAAATTGCTAATGATGTATGAACCATATGTTTGTGTGAAAGGCTTTGTCTGTCAATAACATTGTGCCAAATAAATGTTTGTGGGTATCATTCTTGGAAAACCCTCACGAGACTTCACTCATCCTCTAGGGAATTCCTAGGGGTTTAAAAGGCTTGTCGCATATGCTCAATGCAATCATTTATCCCACGAAAGTGGACCTATGTTTGTTTTGTTTTTCATTTTTGTTTTGCTAAGGGACTAGCAAAATGTAAGTTTGGGAGTATTTGATCGGTGCCAAATATTGTATATTTGACCCCCTTAACTTATATTCGCTAAACCTTTAGCACTGTTAATATCTAACATTTTTAGTTGTTTTTAGTGTTTTATGGTGTGCAGGTCATTGCATCAACACATGGCTACCAAAGGCAAAATGGACTTGAAGTGATGTCATGGAGTCCTGCCAGTGCGCTCGAGCGCACTTGGTGCGATCGAGCGCAATTGCGGTCGAACGCAAGGAGCAGGTTCGAACACAGGTCCAATCAGCCTGCGTCTCACACTGTTGCCCTAGCCGGCCCTACGATTCCATCGCTTCTAGCCTTGCGCCGTGGCAGTTATTTGCGTTCGATCGCAGGGTGTACAATCGAACGCATGCATCAGTGCGATCGAACGCATGGCCTGCGTTCGAACACAACCCTATGACCTAGTAGCACACCAATTTTCTATAAGTAGGCCCCTTAGTGTATTTTGACCGTAGTTCTTGTTTTTGGGCACGTTTTTTAAGAGCATTTGCCATTGTTTAGGCCTTGCTCTACCCATTTATTTGTAGCACTTCCGTATTAATTTATTTTAATGCTTTCTTTTAAGTTTCCTTTACTTTCTTTACACATGGGTAGCTAAATCTTCAACTAAGGTTGAAGATGAAGCCTCACCCTTAGCAGTTCTTTGAGCTTTTACGTTTAACGCTTTACATTCCGTCATTTATAGTTCATGTTCGTTTCATTTCAATTTATGTGACAAAGTTGTTGTGATCGTTGTTGCGATGCATCGGAAGTCCAACCCTTGTTGTGTTCCAAGCCGGGTGCACAACGGATGAGTGAAACTCAATTAAATATCCATTGTGATCCATGGATACAGTGGATGATTCTATTGAGAATTACTATCCATTGTAGCTCCTTAACAATAAACACATCAAGCGATTCGACTAGTATCAAAACGGCGATAGAATATGATTAAAGGTCAAATCAATAGACGGATGTATGGGTTTTACGTTTAAGCAAGAACCATTTTATATTGGTTGAGGTTGAGTCTTTAACCTTAGTTATTTTTCTTCATTCATTTAAGTTTTTAGAGTAGTTTTTATATTTGCAAGTTTTGTGTTCGATCAAACAACCATTTTCGGAGCTAGGTTAAAATAGGGTTAATCAAATTTTAATATTAGTTTTAGAACAAAACGCCTTTCCCTGTGGTTTGATCCTGCATTTCGCAATGCTACATGATCAACGACTCGTGCTATTGCGAATGCAATCAAATTTGCATAACAGCACCCAAGCTAAGGAAAGAGCGCACTTGCGCTCATGTGCGCAAGAAGAGGATCAATCGCAGAGTTGCGATTGAGCGCACTTGTGTGTGAAGAGAAAAGCAGCCACAACCAACCTTATTTTGTGAAATGTTATTAGGGTTTTGAAGAGTCCTAGTTGCACAAGGACTAAACCCTACGATTTTTAGGGTTTCTAGGGTTTCCTTAGACTCTATAAATACGCTTGTAAACTTAGAAAAACACACACATGATTTTGGAGAAGAATTTACTGCCCTCAAGGAAGTGATTTTCCGGGTTTATTCTTTTCCTTTTTATTTTATTTTATGAAGATGATTAGCATCAAACTCATGTGTAACTAAACCTTTTAGTAGGGCTAGATTGAAGCCCTGATCATGTTTACTTAATAATTTAGTATTGGTGCCTTTGCGATAATTACATTATGATATTTAACTTGATTAATACCTGCTTTCTTGAATTCCTCATATGTGTTTGCTGGATCAATAGATGCATGTGGTATGGACTAGTTAATTAAATCAATTTGGATGGCCAAGTCCTGGGTCAATAAGAGTAACAAAAGAAATCCACACTGGGTTCTTGGGTTAATCAACATGGGGAACCAGGAGTATATACCATGCCCTAGGCCTCGTGTGTTTGTCGATTTTCATAGATTTTTGCTTTCTTAAAGAACAACTTAGTATATACCATGCTAAATCCTTTAAGAAAGAAAAGAGTTAGAGTATACACCATGCCTAACTTGTTGCTTAGGGAAATAAATAGTTTAAGGAGTATATGCCATGCCCTTAAGTTGGCAAACAGTAGGTATTCATAATGTGATTAAAGCATTGGCATATTGTTTTATTATGTAAGCATGATTAGTGTGAAACCCCGCCTGATAGGCAAATCAATTAACTAGTTATTGATCCCATGGCGTGCCATCCTAGCCTTGTCTCGCACAGAACAAGACCTCCAGGAATTCACTTTCCTTGTGATAACGAGAAAACTGTAGCGGAAGACTTTACCAAGGCTATGGGATTAAGAGACAATAATAAAACATCACATAGCAATACCAAAGATAAAGTATTACGTCATCATAATATCATAAATAGTCACCAATTGTACTGGAAAATAGATACAATCCAAAATAACAAACATTAACGTAGTTCACAAAAGATCAACATATCAAAGCCTAGACTTAAGCTTAAGCAGGGCTAATGAAATCAAAATCTCTATCATGTCCGCGCGAGCAGATCCTCCATCTTCCCACATAGTCCTAAGTCAAATGGGATCCATATCCTCAAAGATCACCCGTATCAAGTCCTAAGCGACCACCCAAGTAATCTCCAACGGCATCTTCGTCTAGTGCAGCTAAATCGCGCAATTATTCATAATGATGGGAGAAAGACATAAATAAAAAGGGTAAGTCTAAGACTTAATGATTTTTAACGCAAATAATACCCATGCCAGTTTAGTAATGAACTGAGATGTTTCATAAGCAAAAGTAGTTCCATCATGACAGTTTGCATTATATGTGATATATGTATAATATGTGGTATATGCATATGATGTAAACAACAATCATAGTTTAACAGTATAGTCTATCCGAGATATTACCCCTTCTTAGCAGGGTTGATGCTGTCCCGAGGGACCTATAGTACAATGCCAGTGCCCTAGCCATTACATAACATACCGTACTTAGCATTAGTGGCACGATCGAGTTCGACCTCGAGTGGCCCACACCAACTAATGACGTCCATCCTATTGTGACTGAACCATTGGGAATGGTTGCACCGTGGTCACAAAACCAATGGATCCAAAGCCCCGTATAACACATATTGACCATAAAGGTAACATTTATAATAAGCCTATGGCTAATACTACCGCACATACTGGTGTACCATGTCATACGATGCAAATTATCTTGTCTGTATTTTACATGCATGTCATTTTACAAGTCTCACTGGATTAACATGTTCAACACAACGTTTTTCTCGAAAGGTTAGAGTTCATGTGCAATAAGTAGAAACTATGAGAGTTATAAATTATGCATGTTTTCTCGATACACAAAATAGACGTGCATTGCATGGAAAATAGCAATGAGCATTATGTGAGTTAAAACTTACCTGGATCGAAAAGCGTCTCCGAATACTCCGAAAGATCTAGTTTCTCCAAATATGTGGAAAACTTTCTATTAGTCCTAATTCCACTAAAACAACTCTTAAGTAAGGAAAACATGAGTTGTGGGACGGTTGGTGAAAATGGGGTTTCCTTGTCGCACACTGATTGTACATCCAGGCTCGAGGTCGTACGTCCACCGTGTCACGACGGGCCTTTATGTCCGGCATGATACCGTAGGTTCGCTAAGTGGGTTCTCAAGGAAAACCTCATTTTCTCTCCACTATCCGCCTATGCTCCAACTCCCTAGGGCTATGAGAAACACCCTAAAGCCTCATAGTCTAGTTTACAACCTCCACGCAACGTAACAATGCTAAGCTAATGAAAATGCTAACCTAAACGAGATTTAAAGCGTATCTAAGCTAGTAACTACAACTAAACATAAAATGAGTAGCATAATGACATATTTAAAAAGCTAAGGATCGAACGTTACCTTCTTGAAATAAAACCGCAAGAGTTTTGCCTCACGAACGTTGCGAAACACCCAACGTCTCACACAACTCACGAAACACTCACAACACTTTGAACCTTGTGAAGAATGTAGAGGGGTAGGGGGTATTTATAGGAGAAGGCTGCCAACAACTCCCCTGGCAAAGTAGTGGACGTCCGGCCAAAGGGGCGTATGTCTGGTGGTTCTTGCCCAGCGGTCCACTGGCTACCTTGTACGTCCAGGTATTAACCAGAGGGTATTCAAAAAGTAGCTTATGTCCGATGGTCCCCACTATACTTTCGCACTACAGACAATAGCGTACGTCCGCCAAACCTTGCGTACGTCTGCCCAAAAGTCCAAATTACCCCTCTAGTGTCCTTAGTGACCCAAAGCCCAAATTAACTCCCCAAACAGAGCTACTGACGCCTAGTTAATAATTTGGGTCACTACAATTGTGGTGGATGTCAAAGCCCTACACTTTATCATTATCGAGTCAAAATCAATTTTTATTTCTCTTGTTTTACATTGCGAAATTAATTTTAATCAAAATCTACCAATCTTGGTGGGAATGATCTCGCACTTGCACATTATGCTACTCATTTGACCTTGTGCACTTGCAAGTAAAACTGCAATTATTTACCTATTAATTTAGGTAGATATTTGTTACAACAAGTTTTTGGCCCCGTTGCTGAGGATTACGTTAAATTCTATTTAGAATTGTTTTCATTTAGTTTTGTTCTTTTTATTTTAATTTCAATTCTGTTTTTTTTTTATATCAAAAAATTGAAAAAAGAAAGATTTTTATTTTCTGTTTTTTCTGTGTCGTTCTAGTTCTACGGCAGTATAGTCACTATTAGAATGATTGAGTGCAGGACTAGAGCGATCGAGCGCATTGCGATCGAGCACACTTTTGGGAGCGATCGAGCACAGTTCCAGAGACCATCCAAACATCAGTACGGAAGTTGTTGTAACTGCTGAATTTCATCTGCTTCATGCAAGGGCTTCAATCCAAGAATCCAACCATCCTTCCTATCGATACAAAGATTGAGCGGACCATTCGACAAAAGCCTAAAGACAACATTGAGGAGGAAGAAGAAAAATTCTAGGTAGAGGAAATGATGGCGGAACAATTTGTCAACTAACCGCCACTAGTGAACCCACCACCTCCAGTACGAAGACCCATGGAACAATCTTTCATCCCACAAAATCCCACACAGCCATCATGTATCGCTTATTGATCAGTGGCAAATATTGTATATTAGACCCCCCTTAACTTATGTTTGTTAGGCTCTTAGCTTTGTTAATATTTAATGTTTTATCTTGTTTTAGTGTTTTAGTGTGTTGTAGGTCTTTGGTGCAAAAGGTGGCTCAAAGGGGAGAAATGAAGCAAAGAAGGAGTCAAGCCCCTGGAAGTGCGTTCGAACGCAGGGACCACGTTCAAACGCAGGTTCAGTTAGCCACGTTTCCCGCATCGCCCTAGCCGGCCCTATCGTACATCGCTTCAACCTTGCACCGTGGGCTGTTATGTGCGTTCGACCGCACATAGTGCGTTCGAACGCAGCGCCTTCTCTCGAACGCAAGCGGCACGGCGGCACACCTGCGACCGAACGCACAACACCACAATCGAATGCATGCAATGTTGCGTTCGAACGCACCTCCTGCGTTCGAATGCACCCCTGACCTGGCAGCACATTTCATTTTGCTTATAAATAGGACTCGTTGTATATTTTGTTTTCCACGCTTAGGAGGCGCCTCTAGGGCCCAAAACCCTCTATTTTCCACTGTGTAACCCTCCTAAAACGTCATTTATTTATTTAATGCTTTATTTTGCTTTTAATTAGTCTCTTATTCCCTTCACTATAGATTTGTTTACATTTATTCATGTTTAGTTCGTATTATTCTGTTATTTCAATTTATGTTTATTCGTTTCAATGCATTTTAGTGACAACAATGTGTTGATTGTTGTTTGCAATTCGTTAAACATCGACTTTCGCTGCAACCGGAGATACATCGGATGATTCGTCTTTGGACCAATATTCGTTGTGACCTCTAAACAGTTTTTGTGTTGGTTAGTTCGACAAGATTTTGTAGCAACAATAGGATATGCATAAGGTTTTATCGATAGACGGAAATATGAACAATGCAATAGCAAATAGAATATGCCAAGTAGCGTAATCGTTATTGAATATGAGCTAAGCATGTTTATTTCTTAATTAATTTATGGTGAGGTGGATTAGGGACTGTAGTCGCTTTTATTTCTTTATTTTATTGCATTTTAAATTAGTTTTATTTTCTGCACGCCAACTGTTTGACATTGGAACTAGGTTAAGATAGGATTAGTTTAGGCATTTTAAAATCAGTTTTTAACGAAACACGATTCTCTGTGGGTTCGACACTCGCACTTGCACATCCACTGTATTACAAACGACTCGTGCAATTGGCAAGTACAATTAAATTTGTACGATCAAATTTTGGCGCTGTTGCGGGGGATTCGTTGTTTTGTTTGAATTGATTTTTTTTTGCTTAGATTAATTTATATTTCTACTAGTTATTTTTATTGTGCATTTATTTTATTTATTTTGTGCTTTTGTATAGAAAAAAAAAATAATTAGATTAGTGTTTGTTTGCATTTTTTTTAGTTTAAGTTCAGTTCTAGAAAATCAGGCCCCGACAGTGCGGTCGAACGTAGATTCTGCGTTTGAACGCACTTGAACCTATTCCTTCAGCCGTGTACCTACGCTCGCGATACATGCTTCTGCGTGCGAGCACGCGCCTCTGACAGACCGCAGTGCGCCGTTGCGAACGAACGCACCTCTGTTACGTTCGAACACACGTGCACAGACTGCTACATTTCTTCATATCTGCGTGTCTGCGATCGACTGTAGTGTCCTGCGTTCGAACGCACATCAGCTGGCTGCACCAACAAACCCGAGGCAGTGTATGTGTCCTGTTTTCTTTTTTTTTAGTTGTTTTATTTAATTATTGTTTTGTCTGTATATATTTAATTATTTGGCCTGTTTTTATTTATTTTCTTGTTGTTGTTAGTTTTGTTTAGTTTAATTTTACTTTTATTTATTTAATTAGTTTTATTATTTTTGTTAGTTTATTGATTAGTTGTTTTTTTTAGTTTATTTTTTGTTATTTTTTGTTCATTTTATTTTTGTTGTTATTATTTCATGTGGGATATTTTGAACTGTTTGGGTGAAGCATGAGTCTTCCATTCGATTATTTTAATGTTTCCCCTAGCGGTAGGACGCCAAACCCTACCAATTTTCACCCACATGAACCATGTTCACACTGCTCCAGCCCTTACCATAGTATAGGTGATTGTCCGCATTGGGGACAATTTTCCAACTTTTCACATGAGCAGTTGAACACCAGTTTCTCCAGCCCTGGGTTTGAATCAGATTCAAATTTTTATAACCCGGACTGGAGCAACCATTCTGACTTTTCGTGGCAAGCTCATGCTACAGAAAATTTTGCTCCCCAGGTTGACGAACTGCACCATCCTGATTATCCGCAGTTCGACAACCAATTTTCTTCTCATCCATCATATGACTATCCTCCTAAGCAATCTTCTTTGGAAGAAACGCTTAAGGAATTCATGGAATTAGTCGGCCAACCCACCATTCCTGCTTCCCATGAACTATCTTTGGAAGAAACACTCGAGGAGTTTAGGCAAATAGTCAACCAACCTTGTCAAGAAATCACGGATGCCACTGTGGCAAACACTGAAGCAGTTGGAAGGTTGGAAGGACAACTTGGTCATCTAGTTGCTGAATTCAATAGAATTGAGGAAGAGGAACTTCAAAGTCAGGAGATGGCAATAGGGCAGTACATGATTGATGAGGATTGCCCCAGCGATCCTCATCATGAGCATGTCCAAGCCACCACCACACTTGTTAGTGAGGAAAGAGCTGATGATCATGAGGAGGAAAAGAAAGAGGAGCAAGTTGAGCAATTTGAGCCCCCGCCAAATCCAATTCCGTCCAACGACAAGGAAGTGAGTACTGAAGCTCACTCCTTTGTCGCAATCCCTCTCGAGACATTTCATGCACCTCAAGTTTCATCTTTTCAATGTCTCGAAGAACCATCTTACGTAGAGATCTTCAAGGAATCACACACAGAAGATCACAAATCTAGGAACCGCGTTCCTAAGTAGATTCCTTGAAATAAGGTCAACTACATAAGATGGTGGAACATCCTTCCAGAGGGGTATCAAATTTTAAAGAAGAAAGGATGGAATGGATTGGTTGGACACCCATATGAGTGGGGAAGGTGCGGTATGTTTTCTTTTTTATTTTCCAAACTTTAATTTTTGTCATTTTATTTTTGTTTTATTTTATTTTATTTTATTTTGTTTTGTTTCTAACAGTAATTAACCTTTTGATGTTTGATCTTTAAGAAAAAGATTGCTGTTAGTTTTTGACAGGTGTTTTGATGTTTAAGTTCGGGGGACGCTTTGGACTTTGCATATCTCGGTTCCTCATCCCACTGTAATGTATTTAAAACCACATTGGGGATAATATGTCATTTAAGTTTGGGGGTGTGGACAAACACTATGTCAGTTTTGCTTTGTTTTTGTCTGTATATATTTGTTTTTGTCTGTATATAATTTTTTTTTTCTTTTTGTTTGTTGCTATGTTGTTGATTGGGCACCAACTTACATCGTAACTGTGGATTGCATGTCATTGGTGTGTTTAACTTGTTTGAACATTACATATCATTAGAAATCCCAGTTTTTTATTCATGTGTTGGATTAGAGAGACTCCACTTGTTTGATCGATATTTCACATGCACACTAGCATTAGGGTCTGTGAGGCATGAGATTTAACTTTGAAGTGTGTGTCTTGAGATTTTTAGGTTTGCGATGTGATGATAAAAACCTTGGCTATTAAAAAAAAAAAATCAGAAAATTAGAATAAGTCGAGTTTTTCATTGAGTAACCGGACCTCTTGCCTGGCCAAGCAAAGAGTGTTCTCGTCAAAAGATGAGAAACTCCAAAAAATTGTATGGCTAGTTTAGGCTCTGTAGCTCTTTTGACTTGAGTAATTAAGCCCTACGGATGTCTCTACATCTAGTGCCCTAAAGCCGTCTGGCTTGGGAGCCACTAGCCCAACGCTCGTTACATAGGTCATTTAGAAGCTTAAGGGAGTCAAGCACTGCACAGCCTACACAAAAAATTTGCATCTTTCAATTCAAGCCTTGGTTGTATTTATCACATTGTTTTCCTTTGAATTTTGGGATACACATCTTTGGAGGGTAATTGAAACCCCATGATCTTGTTGTTAGTTCACTTTGCACTTCATGGAGCATGTGTTGCCTCAATTTTCCAACCTTGAGTGAAATAATGTTTGGATGCCTAGATGATGTGGTTCGTATGTTTAACATGTTAAATTTGCTAATGATGTGTGAACCATGTGTTTGTGTGAAGGGCTTTGTCCATTAATATCATAATGCCAATAATTGTTTGTGGGTGTCATTCCTGAAAAACCCTCACGAGACTTCACTCATCCACTAGGGATGCCTAGTGGTTTAAAAGGCTTGTTGCATACGCTAAATGCAATCGTTTCTCCCACGAAAGCGGATTTATGTTTCTTGTTTTGATTTCAGTTTTGTTTTGCTAAGGGACTAGCAAAATGTAAGTTTGGGGGTATTTGATCGGTGGCAAATATTCTATATTGGACCCCCCTTAACTTATGTTTGCTAGGCTCTTAGCTTTGTTAATATTTAATGTTTTATCTTGTTTTAGTGTTTTAGTGTGTTGTAGGTCTTTGGTGCAAAAGGTGGCTCAAAGGGGAGAAATGAAGCAAAGAAGGAGTCAAGCCCCTGGAAGTGCGTTCGTACGCAGGGACCACGTTCAAACGCAGGTCCAGTTAGCCATGTTTCCCGCGTCGCCCTAGCTGGCCCTATCGTACATCGCTTCAACCTTGCGTCGTGGGCAGTTATGTGCGCTCGACCGCACATAGTGCGTTCGAACGCACTGCGTTCGAACGCAGCGCCTACTCTCGAACGCACACGGCACGGCGGCACACCTGCGGCTGAACGCATAGCACCACAATCGAACGCATGCAGTGGTGCGTTCGAACGCACCCCTGACCTGGCAGCACATTTCATTTTGCTTATAAATAGGACTCGTTGTATATTTTGTTTTCCACGCTTGGGAGGCGCCTCTAGGGCCCAAAACCCTCTATTTTCCACTGTGTAACCCTCCTAAAACGTCATTTATTTATTTAATGCTTTATTTTGCTTTTAATTAGTCTCTTATTCCCTTCACTATAGATTTGTTTACATTTATTCATGTTTAGTTCGTATTATTCTGTCATTTCAATTTATGTTTATTCGTTTCAATGCATTTCAGTGACAAGAGTGTGTTGATTGTTGTTTGCAATTCGTTAAACGTCGACTTTCGCTACAACCGGAGATACATCGGATGATTCGTCTTCGGACCAATATCCGTTGTGACCTCTAAACAGTGTTTGCATTGGTTAATTCGACAAGATTTTGTAGCAACAATAGGATATGCATATGGTTTTCTCGATAGACGGAAATATGAACAATGCAATAGCAAATAGAATATGCCAAGTAGCGTAATTGTTATTGAATATGAGCTAAGCATGTTTATTTGTTAATTAATTTATGGTGAGGTTGATTAGGGATTGTAGTTGCTTTTATTTCTTTATTTTATTGCATTTTAAATTAGTTTTATTTTCTGCACGCCAATTGTTTGGCATTGGAACTAGGTTAAGATAGGATTCGTTTAGGCATTTTAAAATCAGTTTTTAACGAAACATGATTCTCTGTGGGTTCGACACTCGCACTTGCACATCCACTATATTACAAACGACTCGTGCAATTGGCGAGTGGTCGTACCAAATTTAGGTACTCGCAAGAGAACGAACCGTTAGGTCGTATAGCGTTGCGCAAGTACCGAGATCGAACCACAGAGAACGGAGTTTTGTAATTAAAAATTAACACGACTCTTAAATTAAATGTATCTTAACCTAGTCCCAAAGAGAATTGATGTCGAACATAAAACGTGCAGGAATTAAATTGAAATGTAAATGTAGAGATAAAAATAACTAAGGTTAAAGATGAACCTCACCCAACAAAGATAAACTTAATACATTAAACACTCATTCTCCGTTTTTTAACTTTAAACCCTTCAACACACTTTATTGTGGTAATTGACACAAGTCAAACCGAATAATGTGTTTACCGTTAAGGAGCGACAATGAGTATTGATTATGGATAAAATCATCCACTGTATCCTTGGATCACAGTGGATATTGAATCACAACCAAAAACTCGTTGTGCACCCGGCTTGGAACACATCACAGGATGACTATCAATGTATCAACAACACACAACCATTCAATTTTTGGCACAGAAATTAAATGACGAGTACGGAATTAAATAACGGAAAATAAAGCATAAAATGTAAAAGCAAGAAATATAAACTAAGGGTGAGGCTTCATCTTCAACCTAAGTTGAAGATTTTAACCACCCATTGAATGACAAAGCATAATTGAATTAAAATAATGCATTAAAAATAAATTAAAAGGAAAAACTTACAAATAAAAGGGGAGGAGCAATGCAAACAGAAGCAAAATGCTCTCTAAAAACGCCCCAAAGAATTGTGTCTTCGACCAAATGGACCTAGGGTCCTATTTATAGACTACAAAATCCTACGAGTGCGTTCGAACGCATGAGGTGTGTTCGAACGTACTGCTAAGTTGTGCGTTCGACCGCAGAAAACCATAACGGCGCAGCGGAAGCGATGGACTCCTAGGGCACCCGCGCGAGATGCGGGCTGACGGGGACTGCGATCGACCGTGTCCTTGCGCTCGACCGTCAGTACGTTCGAACGTACCAAGTGCGGTCGAACGCACTTGGCAGGGATCCAATTCTTCACTTGGTGTCTTTTTGCTCTCTTGTGGCCAACTTTTGTTGTAAAGACCTGCACAACTCAAAACACTAAAAACACCAAAAATAATTAGAAATTAACAATACTAAGAGCTTAACGAATATAAATTAAGGGGTTCAAATAAGCACTTTTAGGCACTCATCAGCGAGTACAATTAAATTTGTACGATCACTTATCAACCAGAGGCAAAAGGAAATTAGTACATCTCCCCGCAAATACTCAATGCGTTGACACACTTCAAGGGCACAGCTGCTAAGGATCCACACTTGCACCTTAGGGAATTCTCTGATCTCTGCAAGTTTCAGCACGTCCAAGGCCTAGATCAAGAGAGAATCAGGTTAATTCTTTTTCTTTTTCCTTGAAAGATAATGCTAAGTTGTGGTGCAATTCAATGCCTGCAGTTTTTATCCATACTTGGCAAGAGTTGTCAAACAAGTTCCTAAAGAAGTTTTTCCTAGCCCAAAAGACAAGGCAGATGAGGAAAGAGATTCAATCTTTTCAACAGAGAGATGGAGACCTCTTTTTCGAAGCATAGGACACTTCAATGAGCTACTTCTAAAGTGTCCACATCACAACCTACCTCAAGATGAGCTGGTACAAGCTTTTTATGAAGGTCTAAATGACATGAATAAGGGTGTTGTTGATTATGGTTGTGGAGGTGTGTTGATGGAAAAGAGCAAGGAAGAAGCCATGGTGCTTTTTGAGACATTAAGTGATCACTCCCAACAATTCTCATCTAGAGGGAGACGAGTAAAGAGCAAGGGCATGCATGAAGTGAACCTGAATGGTGAATCTTCGAATCAAATGGATGTTGTGGAAATAAAGTTAGATATGATCGTTAAAGCCATATCTGCCCAGAACATCTCACCTAGTCAACAAGTAATATAAATTCATGAATGTGTTGTATGTTCTCAATTTGATCACACTACTGAAACTTTCCCTTTGTACTCATCTGCAGATCAAGAGCAAGTAAACTATGTAGGCCAAAACAATTATCCTTCTAAGAACAATCCATACTCCAACATCTACAATCCAGGGTGGCAAAACCATCCCAACTTCTCATGGAATAACAATCGGAATGCTCTGAACCTTCAAGGGCAACAACGGAACTCCCAACAAGCAGCCCAACCAGTTCAAGAGTCAAAGAAGAGTGACCTAGAGAGTATTATAAGGCAATTGGCAGCTTCACAAGAGCAGTTTTTGGCGGAGGAAAACAATTTTGGACTGAACAAAGACAAACCAATGCAAAGCATGAGCAATCTATTCAGAGACTAGAAGTACAGGTGGGGCAAATGACTAAGAAGTTGAGTGGAAGAAAGTAGGGTGAATTTTCAGCCCAAACAATACCTAATCCAGGAGGTCACCAGCAACTGAAAGCTGTCACGGTTCTCATAAGTGGAAAGGTCATAGGAACTGAAGAGATGGAACAATCACCTCCACATGGAGCCTCAAAATCAAACGTAAGTAAGATGGAGAGGGAATATCCACCACCACCCTTCCCTCAGAGGTTAGTAAAGCCAAAAAATGAAATCAAATAACAAGTATCTCCAGATGAAGCCTCCAAATCCCAGGTAAATGAAAGGGAGAAAGTGAACGCACCACCCTTCCCTCAAAGGTTAGTAAAGCCAAAGAAAGAAAACAAGCTGCTTGACATTTTTGAAATATTGAGAAAAGTTCAAATTAATATTCCTTTACTAGATGCAATTAAACAAATTTCATCATACGCCAAATTTCTTAAAGATTTTTGCACTAATAAAAGGAAGTTTCAGGAGCATGAAATAGTGGCTTTAACAGAAAAGGTCAGTGCAGTGTTGTTAAGGAAGTTAACATCTAAGCTTAAAGATCCAGGGAGTTTTACTATTCCTTGCAGGATTGGTGATCATGATTTTGAGCGAGCATTACTAGACCTAGGAGCTGGTGTCAATTTGATGCCATACATGATGTATGAGATGCTAGGTTTGGGGGAGCAGCAACCGACTTCTATCAGCAATGGACAGAAGCATCAAAAGACCATGAGGTATATTGGAAGATGTCTTGGTGAAAGTAGGTAAATTTATTTTACTTGTTGATTTTATTGTCTTGGATATGGAAGAAGCCCTAATGTCATCACCTTTACCTATTATCTTAGGGCCCTTTATGAGAACTGCTAATACGAAAATTTGTGTGAAAAAGGGTACTGTGAGTATGAAAGTAAACGGTGAAAAGATAGAATTCAGGGTTGATGAGTGCCTAAAAGTGCTTATTTGAACCCCTTAATTTATATTCGTTAGGCTCTTAGTATTGTTAATTTCTAATTATTTTTTGTGTTTTTAGTGTTTTGAGTTGTGCAGGTCTTTACAACAAAAGTTGGCCACAAGAGAGCAAAAATACACTAAGTGAAGAATTGGATCCCTGCCAAATGCGTTCGATCGCACTTGGTGCGTTTGAACGCACTGACGGTCGAACGCAGTCCCAGTCATTCCGCAACTCGCGCTGTTGCCCTAGGAGTCCATCGCTTCCGCTGCGCCGTTACGATTTTCTGCGGTCGAACGCACATTGTGCGATCGAACGCACAACTCAGCAGTACGTTCGAACGCACTTCATGCGTTCGAACGCACTCGTAGGATTTATTAGTCTATAAATAGGACCCTAGGTCCATTTGGTCGAACACACATTTCTTTGGGGCGTTTTTAGAGAGCATTTTGCTTCTGTTTGCATTGCTCCGCCCCTTTTA
>VIBQ01000068.1:120049-213231 GCA_006937295.1 Carpinus fangiana | reverse complement strand
TCACATGTGAAATACAAAGTTGTAGATCTTTGAGTCAGCTTTCCAAAGACACCAAGATCACCCCAATCGGAGGTCTATAACTCCAGATATGGTCGTTTTGGTGAGACTCATCGGGTGCGAATTATCGCTCGACTCAAATTTGCTGTCAAAGCTCCCCGAACTGTCTTAAGCCCCAAAGTTGTTGGCATTAGCCCCAAATGAAACTTAACAACCTGAAAAACACTAAAACACAAAAACTAACCAAAACATAAGAAATTAACAAAACTAAGAGCCTAACGAATGTAAATTAAGGGGTTCAAATAAGCACTTTTAGGTACTCATCAGTGCCAATCAACGTTTGGAAAGGATGGAACAGCGTTTTGCAAATGTGGAACAACAATTTACTACACAAGGCGAGATGCTCAAAGCCATTTTGGATAGACTACCACCGGCTGCTGGGGAATCATCTTTAGTTCCACATGAAGAACAACAGTGAAAGCACACAAAGTCTGGCTGAAGACGTTAAACTTAGCACTCATGGGAGGCACCCCACAGCATATCCTTTTATTTCTTTGTGTGTTTGATTTGATTTGAATTTTGTTTTTGTTTTCCTTTGTTACTTTATTAGTGTTTTGTTTTTCAGGGACAAGTGTGCTTGAGTTCAAGTTTGGGGGGATGCTTTGAGACATACCTGCTCCGGCCAGTTTCTCCAAACCCCAGGTCAATTCTTTCCATGTATTTACACATTGGGGACAATGTGCACTTTAAGTTTGGGGGTATGGGAGACACATTTACACACACTTTGTCCTGTTTTTGTAAAAAAAAAAAAAAAAAAAAACAAATATTTACATGTTCATGTTGTCTTGAAATTTTGGGTGATCTAAGAATTATGATTTGATATTCATTGGTGAGCTTAAAATTTCGAACACATGATTTGATGATTGGATTTTTCTAGTTTGTTACTTACTTTAAGCAAGTAAGAATTCACATGTTGATCTGCTCTGACACAAGCACATTGTCACATGGTTGGTGAGGTATGACATATGGTTTTGATGTGTATGTCTTCATGTTTTGGGTAACACTGGATGAATTATTGGTTGGACACATTGGCATGAGAATAAATAAATAAATAAATAATTTAAAAAAATGACCATTGATAAACTCTTCATTAAGTAACTAGGCCTCTTGCCTCAGTAAGCATTGAGCGTTCACGTCAAAAGGTGAAGAGAATTGATTTGGTTAACTTTATAAAACAAAAAGGATGATGACCATTGATAAACTTCTCACTGAGTAACTGGGCCTCTTGCCTCAGTAAGCATTGAGTGTTCATGTCAAAAGGTGAGGAGATTTGATGTGGTTAACATTGTGGCTAGTTTAGTTTCGTAGCCTTTTTGACTTGAGTTAGTAAGTCCTTAGGGGTGTTTTTACACCTAATGCCCTAAAACCATCTGGTTTGGGAGTCATTGACTCAACACTCGCTACATGGGTCAATTAGAAAGCTTAAGGAAACTAAACATCACAGAGCCTAAAAAAAAAATTAAAAAAAAAATTATGCCAGTGTTGTTAATTCTAATAAGAAGTTCAGTGAGGATTGAGATGTTGAGACATTGCATATTGAAATTATTTGGAAGCTTCATAATTTTGTGCTAAGTTCACTTTACACTGTTTCAACTTGTGATGCTTTAGCTTGCCTGTTGTAAGTGATTTAACTTTAAAGTCAAAAGCATTGTGAAGATGGAGTTTGACTTTTTAAGCTTGCTAATGAATGAAAATCATGTTTTTTTTTAGTGATACTCTAATTTTTGGATAACATGAACTGTGCATAATGTTTGTGGGTAACATTCCTAGAAAACCCTCACGAGACTCAACTTGTCCTCTAAGAAATTCTTAGAGGTTTAAAAGGTTTGTTGCATATGCTAAATGCAACCGTTCATCCCACGAAAGTTGGATTTATCTTTTTATTACGCATTTAGTTTTTAGTTTATATTGCTAAGGGACAAGCAATATGTAAGTTTGGGGGTGTGATAAGTGCTAAAATATTCATATTTAAGCCCCTTAATTTACATTTGCTATGCCTTTAGTTTATGATATTTTGTTCTATTTTACTTTCTTTTTGTGTTTTCTTTGTTTTACAGGTCTTTGGAAGAAAATGAGTTATTTCTGGAAATTTGGACTTAAAGAGCAAAAAGAGGAGAAACTGGAATCTGAGGAAGCGATCGTGCGCTGAAGAAGACGATCGACTGCACTACGATCGAACACACCAAAGGCGATCGACCGCAGTGCGATCGAACGCACCAAGGGCGATCGAACGCATCTGTGCGTGAAGCCCACTCCAGCCGCAGCCCTGTTTTGAGAGTTTTTGATTCTAGGGTTTTGGCTAATCCTTGTTGCACAAGGATTCAACCTTACACGTTTTAGGGTTTCTAGAATACTCTTGGACTCTATAAATAGGCCTGTAAACATAGAGAAACACACACACTATTTTGGAGAAGAATTTACTGCTTTCTTGGAAGCGATTTTTTGGGTTTATTCTTTTCCTCTATTTTTATTTTACAAAGATGATTAGCATCAATATTATGTGTAACTAAACCTTTCTGTAGGGCTTGATTGAAGCCCTAATCATGTTTATATTTTAATTCGATATTGGCACCTTTGCATCAACTGCATTATGATGTTTAACTTGATTAACACCTGTTTATTTGAATTCCTCATATGTATTTGCCTGATCAACATGTGCATGTGTTATGGACTAGTTAATTAAACCAATTTGGATGATCGAGTCCTGGGTTTAATAAGTGTAACAAAAGACATCCACACCGGGTTCTTGGGTTAATCAACATGGGGAACCGGGAGTAGACATCCATACCCTAGGCCTCATGTGTCTGTCGGTTTTCACAGAGTTTATGCTTTCTTAAAGAACAACTTAGTAGACACCCATACTAAATCCTTTAGGAAAGAAAAGAATTAGAATAGACACCCATACCTAATTCGTTGCTTAGGAAAACCAATAATTTAAGGAGTAGACACCCATACCCTTAGGTTGGCAGACATTAAACAATCATAATGTGAGTAGAGCATTGGCATATTGAAATATTATATAAGCATGGTCAGTGGTGGAAATCAAAGCCCTACTTCTTTCTCATTATTTAATCAAACTCAATCTTTATCTCTTTTATTTTATATTGCGAATTTAATTTCAAGCATAATTTACCAATCCCTGTGGGATCGATCTTGCACTTACACGCTGTACTACACCTTTTGACCTTGTGCACTTGCAAGTAAAACGTACAATTATTTGCCTATTAATTTAGGTAGATATTTGCACAACACGTATCTAGCTCTGTGGAGGCCTGAGTTAACCAAGGCCAATGAGAAAAGGATCCGGGAGGAATGTTTAATTCCGAAGATACTGAAGCTTCGATTTGAAGACGAGAAGCTTTGCACTATTGTAGGGTCAGATGCCCACGAGGTCTGCCTGTAAGAAACTATGTTTCGTGCAGGTCTTAGGTTACCCTTTCTGCGAGTCATTTGTGAACTCTTGGGCCATCTGAACTTGGCTCCCCACCAGATCGTCCCCAACGCCTGGAGGGTATTCTCGGCATGCAAAGTGCCGTGGCGATGGTTCTTGGGATGGGCAACTTTGTCACCTACCAAAAATTCCTCTGGATATACCGTGACCAGAAAAATCCAAAAATTGAGGGTTTATACAACTTTCAGTCTCAGCGTGGGAGATTCATCCAAATGGATGAGAAGTATTCTAGTAACCGCGGCTAGACGAACAAGTATTTCTTCGCCATAGGCCAATGGGAGTTCCACCATATTGAGAAGGCGGAAGGTTCGAGAGTTCCTCGGGAAACTTGCTCTCCTTCTGCTAATGCTTTTAAGGAATCGATTCCTTCGAAAGTGGAGATGTCTCACGTAAACGCTCTTCTGGCATGGGCCTAACAGCACAGGGAATTGATGGGCTTTTCGAAGCTATACGAGGCGGTTATTGAAGCTCAATATCCACCTCTAGCCGAGACGGGTGTTGGCCTAGCCAACAAAAGTCCAACTCCTGGTGCCGACCCCTCTGGTCCACCAGCAGCGAACACTCGGTGCGCTACCCTACGAAAGCCCGTAGTTGATAAGGACAAAAAGAAAGTAGTTGATAAGGGTAAGGGAAAAATGGTGGAGCCCTTAAAACCATAGAAGTTCCAGCTTTGTAGTGGCGAAGCTTTGAGGATAGTCAAACAAGTTCAAAAACCCGTAGCCCTTCAACTTCGGACCACTGGGCCCCTAAAGATGGAGGGTAGAAAGAAGAAACCCGAAGCCACTCCTCCTCAAGCGGCTAGGGTGTTGAAACTCCTAGACGAGCCCAAGGAATCCAAAGAGCCAAAGGTTCCTTAAGTGAAGCGAAGGAAATTGGTGAGGGCCTTAGAACCTAAGTCGACTCATATCGTTCCTACTGAACTAGCCCCTAAAGCTGCCAAGGATAAGGATGGACTTGCTACTTTTCTGGCACCTCAGTGGAAGACAGGTTCGAAACTTGTGATATACCCAGTGGCAACGTATAAGGCTTTTCTGTTTGAGGAGCCGATTGCTGTGAAGCCTTTGATAGAGGTCTCGCTTCCTCCAACTGGTGCAGTCAATTTTTTTGCTATTCCTGTGGACTCGGCATCCCAACATCTTGGAGGATGTCAAGATGGAGTCAAAGGACTCGGCTGCAGGATGGCCTAACCAGACCAAAGCCCCTGCCTTGGTGCAAGAAAAAGAAACTAGGCCTCGGGCCTTGTCACCGATTGCGGAGGCCAAGTCTCAGGGCCCCTCACCGATAGCCGAGGTCGATGATCTTGAAGATGAGGCATCTTCAACCTACACCCCTATTAAGCATAACGGCATGGAATGGACAGTGGGAAAGCCCCTGTCTAAGCTTGGGGGGAAGTTGGCGATGAATCATTTTCAGGCCCTTGTCGAATCATTCCCCATGAAGTCCTAACTGGAGATCGGGATTGCTCAACCCGGGGAATAGCATAACAGATGTTATACTATCAGCTCGTGGTGCGTATAACATTTTTTTTTTGTTGACATATTTTCTTATCCCCTTTTCTCCATCAGAGTGTTATGAAGTCGATGGTTTTATACTGTCACTTTAGGAAGTTTTTTGATGATTCGTCCTCCAAGACCGAGGCTTTGAAGACTAAACTTGCTACATCCGAAGCCGAGAACTCCAAGTTAAAGGAAACCTTGGCTCAACAAGACAAGGAGCTTCTTCTTGTGGGTCAACAGCAGTCTAGCAATCAAGAAGAGACCTCCGAGACCGCTGTAGCAAGGGCCAAAGACGAGTCGAAAATCTCGGAGTTGACTGTTGAGCTAGAAAATCTCCTAGCTGCCCATGGGCAACTTCAAGAAGACCACTCGATCCTTAAAGAGGATTTGAGTCAACTAGAGGAGAGGCACGCTGAGGTGTTAGAGAAAATGAAGGGTATCCAGACCGAGGCGGTAGAGGAGAGAAAGCCATGGCACAATAGGCTACTCAGATTTATATTATAGTAGAGGAGTGACACAAATTCTTCAGGGAAACATTTCTCGAGATGAAAGCTCTACTCTCCGACACCAGGGGTCTGTTAGCAAATGTTGAGTCTCGGGCGACAACATATCTTAAAAAACTTTCGTACGCTTCAAACGTCAAAGACACAGCCTAGGCTGATAGGATCATTCTTGGCTATGAGATGTTCCATTCCTAGTGGAATGACCTTGCTCGTATTGTAGACTTAAACGAGATGTTTGTTGAAGACATCCCCTGCTCTAATGAAACCTTGGAATGGATCAAGAGTCTTGGTCGTGAAGAGATGATGGATGATCGGTGTCAAACATTGTATAGTGGACCCCCCTTAACTTATGTTTGTTAGGCTCTTAGCTGTGTTAATATCTGATGTTTTGTATTGTTTTAGTGTTTTAGTGTGTTGTAGGTCCTTGGTGCAAATTGTGGTTCAAAGGGGCGGAATTAAGCAAAGATGGAAGTTTAGCCTCTGCTAGTGAGATCGAGCGCACTACACTCGAGCGTATGCCTCGTCAGCCTGTGAAGTCCGCGTTGCCCTAGCTGTCCCTATGCTACATCGCTTCAACACTTGAGCCGTGGGATTTTGGAGCAGTTATCTGCGATCGATCTCACACTGTGCGATCGAATGCAGTGCGATCGAACTTAAATGCCTACGATCGACCGCAGACGGACTTGAGATCGAACGCAACGCCTACAATCAAACGCATGCGGGACTGCGATCGATCGCACCACCTGCGATCGAGCGCACGCACGTGACCTGGTAACACATTAGTTTTGTCTATAAATAGGACCCTTATGTTTTCATTTCATTTTACGTTTGGAAACGCTTGGAGGCTCCCTTAGTGGCCTAAGTCCCCCCTGTTCATCACTGTAACATCCTCTAAACGTCATTTATTTATTTAATGCTTTTATTTGTTTTACTTTAGTCTCTTATTTCCCTCACCATGGATTTGTTTATATATGTTCATGTTTAGTTCGTATTATTCTGTCGTTTAATTTTATGTATATTCGTTTCAATACATTTTAGTGACAAAAGTGTGTTGATTGTTGTTTGCAAATCATTAAACGACCAATATCCGTTGTGATAGGTCCGAGGTACGTCAAATGATTTTATCGAGTCCAATATCTGTTGTGATCAACGATACATCGGATGATTCGATTTTTGGTTCAATATCCGTTGTGACCTTTTAATGGATAATATATCGGATGATTCGCCTAGATTTTGTAATAACAATAGGATATGCATATGTGCATTATCGATAGACAGAAATATGAATAATGTGTTAGCGCTCAGAGTATGCCTAGTAGCATAGTCGTTATTAAATATGAATTAGCTTGATTTTATGTTGATTAATCTTGGTGAGGTGGATTAGGGACCTTAGTCGTTTTTATTTCTTTGTTTTATTGCATTTAATTTACACTCGCACTTGCACAACCACTTTATTGCAAACGATTCGTGTAATTGGCGAGTACTTATTTTTGGTACGACCAAATTTTGGCGCCATTGCCGGGGAATCGGTGTTTTGTGGAATTTATTTTATGCTTAGATTAATTTTATCTTTCTACTAGTTATTTTAATTTCAGCATTTATTTTATTTGTTTCGTGCTTTTGTATAGAAATTTTTTTTTTTAAAAAATTAGATTAGTATTTATTTAAGCATTTTCGTAGTCTGTTTAGATTCTGGAAAATCAGGCGTTGATAGTGCGATCGATCGCACCTAGTTGCAATCGAATGCACTTGAGCCTATTCCTTCTCAGTCGCATACCTGCGCTCGCTTAGTACGCAGTTGCGTGCGAGCGCGCCTTTCTGACAGACCGCAGTGCGCCTGTGCGATCCATCGTACCTCTGTTACGATCAAACGCATGTGCATAGACTGCTACAAATCAGTGTGACTGCGTGTCTGCGATCGATCTCAGTGTCCTGCGCTCGAGCGCATATCTGCTGACTTCACCAACATACTCGAGGCAGTGTATGTGTTTCAGTTTTCATTTTTTTTATCTGTTTTATTTAATTGTTAGTTTGTCTTTAATTATTTATTTATTTTTCCTGTGTTTATTTATTTAACTGTTTTTTTTAGTTTTGGTTCGTTTATTTTTATTTTTAATTGGTTAATTAGTTTATTGTTTTGTTAGTTTATTGATTAGTTTGTTTTATTTTATTTTTGTATTATGGTTATTGTTTTATGTGGGATATATTAAACTGTTTGGGTGAAGCATGAGTCTTCCGTTCAATGATTTTGATGTTTCCCTTAGTTGTAGGACGCCTAATCCTACCAATTTTCACCCACATGAACTATGTTCACACTGCTCCAGCCCTTACCATAGTTTAGGTAATTGTCCACATTGGGGACAATCTTTCGAATTTTTACATGAGTAGTTGGGGTTTGAATCAAATTCAAATTTTTATAACCCGGACTGGAGCAACCATTCTAATTTTTCGTGGCAAGCTCATACTACACAAAATTCTGCTCCCCAAGTTGACGAACTGCACCATCCTGATTATCCCCAGTTCGACAACTAATTTTCTTCCCATTCATCATATGACTATCGTCTTGAGAGATCTTCTTTGGAAGAAACTCTTAAGGAATTCATGGAACAAGTCGGCCAACCCTCCATTCCTACATCACAAGAACCATCATTAGAAGACACACTCGAGACGTTTAGGAAAACAGTCAACCAACCTTATCAAGAAATCATAGATGCCACTGTGGCAAACACTGAAGCATTTGCAAGGTTGGAAGGACAGTTTGGCCATCTAGTTGCCGAATTCAACATAATGGAGGAAGAGGAGTTTCAGAGTCAAGAGATGCCGAGGAGTGAGGAAGTTTTTAAGGAGGCTGTTAATGAACCAAATCTAGAGTATCCTACTCTTGAGGAACAAACGGAGAATGGGGAAACCACTGAGATATCATTCCCTAACTCATTTTCATTAGTAGCTGAGCCTTACATTTTAGATAACCACTCTTCCTTGCTTTCCCCATATAATCATCCTCCCCAAGAGTTATTAGTGCAACATTTTCCTACTACTCATATTGATGACTTAGAGGAGAGGGTGAACTAACTCATGGCAGCCAGACATGCCCATACCCAGCTTTCTCATAGTCATGCACTTCATCAGTCATGTGAATATTGTTATCATCCTTCTCACCAGTTTGACGATTGCCCATTCTTGAATTATTACATGACTGAAGCTAACAAGTCTACACATGAGCATGCACAAATCACCACCATACTTGTTAGTGAGGAAAAAGCTATTGACAAGGAGGAAGAGAAAGAAGAGCATTTGGAGCAGATTGAGCCCCGCCTATTCCAATTTTTTCCAAAGACAAGGAAGTGAGTACTGAAGCTCATTCCTTCGTCACAATCCCTCTTGAGACATATCTTGAACCATAAGTTTTATCTTTCCAATGTCTCGAAGAGCCGTCTTATTTAGAAATCTTTGAGGATTCACACTCACAAGATCACAAATCTAGGAACCATGTTCCTAAGTGGATCCCTTGAAACAAGGACAACTACATAAGATAGTGGAACATCCTTCCAAAGGGGTATCTAGTTCTAAAGAAGAAAGGATGGAAGGGATTGGTTGGACACCCATATGAGCGGGGAAGGTGCAGTATTTTTCCTTTTTTTATTTTTCGCACTGCATTTTTTATATATTTTCTTTTTGTTATTTTATTTTTTGTCATTCTTTTTTTTTTTTTTTTTTTGTTTCTAACAGCAATTAACCGTTGATGTTTGATCTTTGAGAGAAAGATTGCTGTTAGTTTTTGACAGGTGTTCTGATGTTCAAGTTCGGGGGACGCCTTGGACTTTGCACTTGACGGTTCCTCATCCTACTGTAATGTATTTCCTACCACATTAGGGACAATCTGTCATTTAAGTTTGGGGGTGTGGACAAACATTCTGTCTTTTTCTTTATTTGTTTATTTAATTGTTTTGTTTTGTTTTTGTCAGTATATATTTGTTTTTATCTGTATATAAATTTTTTTTTTCTTTTTGTTTATTGCTATGTTGTTGATTGAGCATAATTTACATCGTAACTGTGGATTGCATGTCATTGGTGTGTTTAACTTGTTTGAACATTGCATATCATTAGAAATCCCAGTTTTTTTATTCATGTGTTGGATTAGAGAGACTCCACTTGTTTGATTGATATTTCACATGCACACTAGCATTAGGGTCTATGAGGTATGAGATTTGACTTTGAAGTGTGTGTCTTGAGATTTTTAGGTTTGCGAAGTGATGATGAAAACCTTGCCTGTTAATAAAAAATAATAATAATAATAATCAGAATAAGTCGAGCTTTTCATTGAGTGACCGGACCTCTTGCCTGGCCAATCAATGAGTGTTCGCGTCAAAAGATGAGAAATTCCAGCTAAAAAATTGTATGGCTAGTTTAGGCTCCATAACTCTTTTGACTTGAGTAATTAAGCCCTAGGGATGTCTCTACATCTAGTGCCCTAAAATTGCCTGGTTTGGGAGTCACTAGCCCAACACTCGTTACATAGGTCATTTAGAAGCTTAGGGGAGTTAAGCATTGCACAACCTACACAAAAAAATTGCATCTTTCAATTCAAGCCTTGGTTATATTTATCACATTGTTTTCCTTTGAATTTTGGGATACACGTCTTTGGACAATGATCAAAACCCCATGATCTTGTTGTTAGTTCACTTTGCACTTCAGGAAGCATGTGTTGTCTCAGTTTTCCAACCTTGAGTGAAAGGATGTTTGGATGCCTAGATGATGTGGTTCGTATGTTTAACATGTTAAATTTGCTAATGATGTATGAACCATGTGTTTGTGTGAATGGCTTTGCCCATTAATAACATAGTGCCAATAACTGTTTGTGGGTGTCATTCCTGGAAAACTCTCACGAGACTTCACTCGTCCACTAGGGATGCCTAGGGGTTTAAAAGGCTTGTTACATACGCTAAATGCAATCGTTTCTCCCACGAAGCGGACTTATGTTTCTTGTTTCTATTTGTGTTTTCATTTTTGTTTTGCTAAGTGACTAGCAAAATGTAAGTTTAGGGGTATTTGATCGGTGTCAAATATTGTATAGTGGACCCCCCTTAACTTATGTTTGTTAGGCTCTTAGTTGTGTTAATATCTAATGTTTTGTATTGTTTTAGTGTTTTAGTGTGCTGTAGGTCCTTGGTGCAAATTGTGGTTCAAAGGGGCAGAATTAAGCAAAGATGGAAGTTTAGCCTTTGCCAGTGCGATCAAGCGCACTTGGTGCGATCGGGCGCAGGAGGCGCAATCGAGCGCATGCCTCGTTAACCCGTGAAGTCCGCGTTGCCCTAGCCGGCCCTATGCTACATCGCTTCAACACTTGAGCCGTGGGATTTTGGAGCAGTTATCTGCGATCGATCTCACACTGTGCGATCGAACGCAGTGCGGTCAAACTTAAATGCATACGATTGATCGCAAACGGACTTGAGATCGAACGCAATGCCTACGATCGAACGCATGAGGGACTGCGATCGATCGCACCACTTGAGATCAAGCTCATGCACGTGACCTAGCAGCACATTAGTTTTGTCTATAAATAGGACCCTTACGTTTTCATTTCATTTTACGTTTGGAAACGCTTGAAGGGGCCCTTAGTGGCCTAAGTCCTCCCTGTTCATCACTGTAAAACCCTCTAAATGTCATTTATTTATTTAATGCTTTTATTTGTTTTTACTTTAGTCTCTTATTTCCCTCACCATGGATTTGTTTATATATGTTCATGTTTAGTTTGTATTATTCTGTTGTTTAATTTTATGTATTCGTTTCAATACATTTTAGTGACAAAAGTGTATTGATTGTTGTTTGCGAATCATTAAACGGCCAATATCCGTTGTGATAGGTCCAGGGTACATCGGATGATTTTATCGAGTCCAATATCCGTTGTGATCAACGATACATCGGATGATTCGATTTTCAGTTCAGTATCCGTTGTGACCGTTTAACGGATAATACATTGGAGGATTCGCCTAGATTTTGTAATAACAATAGGATACGCATATGTGCTTTATCGATAGACGGAAATATGAACAATGTGTTAGCGCTCAGAGTATGCCTAGTAGCATAGTCGTTATTAAATATGAATTAGCTTGATTATATGTTGATTAATCTTGGTGAGGTGGATTAGGGACCTTAGTCGTTTTTATTTCTTTGTTTTATTGCATTTAATTTAGTTTTTACTTTATGCACGCCACATGTTTGATTTTGGGACTAGGTTAAGGTAAATTAGTTTAGGCATAGAATTAATTCACACAAACATGATTCTGTGTGGGTTCGACACTCGTACTTGCACAACCACTTTATTGCAAACGATTCGTGTAATTTGCGAGTACTTATTTTTGGTACGACCAATGGATGCTGTTGGAATAAGAGAATTCAACTATCATCAGGTTGGGCTACCTGGTGATGCTAAGTTTAACATCGTTGCTGCCTTTGTTGAAGATGCTCCTGTCAAGAATGCTCGTGCCGAGGCCACCCCTGTCGAGGCTACCCCAATCGAGACCACTCCTGCTGTCGATCCCAGGGGGAAAAATGTGTAAATAGTTTGTTGTTTTGTTTTATCCTTGTACATTTTGCTTTGTGAATGAAGCCAGTATTTTCATTGCCTCATATACTGCTACGTCATTCTTTTGTGTCCAAGATTGCTAACATAACTTTTACTTTTGTGCAATGACTTGAGCATAAGTTACATCACTTTATCGAAGAATACTTTTCTGGCTAAGTGCTAGGTCTTGGAATCGAAGCTTATGCTTTTCTGAGTTTGGCCTCGGAAGCACTCTCAGATCTCTCGAGACTCAACCTTTGAATTCTTTTGTAGAGGCCAAAAGAGAGTTTAGCTGTATTTGAGACTTCAAATATTATGTAACCTCTGAGAAATTCTTTTTTGAATCGAAAATGAATCTTACAAATAACTTAAAGTTTGCGAATAAGAGTAAAACAAAATACAACTAACCGAAGTACTTCTTTAGATGTTCGGCATTCTATGGCCTAAGGAGCTGTTTGCCTTTTGATCCTCAAGATGATAAGCTCTTGATCTTTGGAAATTAACTACCTTGTACAGATTTTCCCAATTAGGAGCTAGCTTGCCTTCAATGGGGTCTTTGGTGGCGAGGGTGACTTTGCGCAGAACTAGATCTCCAACTTTAATACTTCGATGCTCGACCCTTTTATTGAAATACAGCCATCTTTTCCTGATAGGCTGTCATGGTAATCTGGGCTTGATCTCACTTTTCTTGTTGTAAGTCCAGATGAAGCTAGATACCCTCATCATTAGTCTCGGATTTGAAAGTCTCTACTCGATAACTTCCCTAGCACACTTCAGCAAGGATAACCACCTCAATTCTGAAGGCCAAGGCATATGGAGTCTCCTCACTTGGGGTTCTCTTCATAGTCTAGTAGGCCCAAAGAACTTCTGAGATGTATTCTGCCCAATCTCCTATTCGATCGCTGAGCATTTTCTCCAAAGTTTTGAAAATTTTCTTATTAGTGGCCTCTACTTGTCAGTTCACCTAAGGATGGCCAGGAGACGAGTAGTAGTTTCTTATGCAGAGCTTAGCACACCAATTTCGGAATGAGTCGTAGTCGAACTGTTTTTCGTTGTCCGTAACGAGTGCGTATGGTATTCCATAACGGCAGACGACGCTCTTCAAAAGAAACCTTTTGATGCATTTAGCCGTTATATTTACCAAGGCCTTCACTTCTGCCCATTTGGTAAAATAATTGACGTCTACGACCGCAAACCGAACACCCCCCTTTCTTGGGGGTAGAGGTCCCACTATATCCACCCCCTATTGTGAGAAGGGACAAGGTGAAGAAATCAAACTCAATTCTTCGGGGGTTTGAGTTGTAACGTTGGCGAAGCGTTGGCACTTGTCACAATCTCGAACAATCTCCATTGAGTCCCGACTCATATGTGGCCAATAGAATCCCGCTCTAATTGCTTTGTGCACCAGTATCCTTGCTCTTGAGTGACTTCCACATATGCCTTCATGAATTTCACAAAGGATATAATCACCTTCTTCAGCAGACACACATTTGAGAAGTGGTAACATGAAACCCCGTTTCTAGAGTTTCCCATTTACCATTGTGAACCTTGTAGCTTTTATTCTCAACTAAACAACTAGCTTCTTGTCGGATGGAAGAACTCCCCTTTCCAGGTAGTCGATGATCTCTTTCTGCCAGTCTGAGACCTTCTAGATTTTCGATACTGAGACCCTCTCGGAGATGGTAGGGTGTGTTAAAACCTGAAAAGGTTCTTCGACTCCTTCATTGTTGCTATTATTAGCAGATGTTAGATGGGCTAGACGATCTGCCTTCTCATTTTTTCCCTTGGAATTTTCACAATGCAAAACTTCTGAAAAGAAGATTGCATGTTTTGTACTTTGGATAAGTATAACTTCATCTTTTCTCCTTTAGCCTCGAATTCTCCTTTGATATGTCCAACTATCACTTGAGAGTCGCTTTCGACTTCAACGGATTCGGCTCCCATCTCCAAGGCGATACCGAGTCCTGTTAAGACTGCTTCGTACTCTACTTCGTTGTTTGTAGTTTTGAATTCAAGCCTCAAGGAACTACACAACTCTTCTTCTTCTGGAGTTACAACCACGACTCTGGCTCCTCCATGCTTTTTTGTGGATGAGCCATCCACAAATGATCCACTTTCGCGCCTCAACCACGGCTGTAGATTCTGGCAAATTGGTGAATTCTGCCTGAAAATCAGCGAGGGCTTGCCCCTTGATAGAGCCCCTAAGAAGAAATTCGAGGTCAAATTTTTCCAGTTCGATAGCCCAGTTGGCTAACCTTCCAGACAATTCGAGCTTTTGTAAAACCTTTCTCAGAGGATATTCGGTAAGGACCCGAATGGTGTGAGCTTGGAAATATGGCCGAAGCTTTCTTGATGCAATGACAAGGGCGAAGGCCAGCTTCTCCATCTGTGGATATCTCTCTTCTGCTCCCCTCAGAGCCTTACTAATAAAATAGACAGGCTTTTGCACTCCCCCTTCTTCTCGAATGAGAGCAACACTGACAGCTATTGGAGAAACCGCTAAGTATAAGAATAATACCTCTCTAGGAACGGTTCTGCTCAACAGGGGAGAGCTAGTGAAGTACTCCTTTAATTGTTTGAATGCTTCCTCGCATTTATCTGACCATACGAATGCTTTTCTCAAAATCTTGAAAAATGGAAGGCACTTGTCTGTTGATCGAGAGATGAATCGGTTCAATGTCTGATGCAGCCTGACTAAGCGGAAGCCAATAAAACAGTACAAGAAGAAAGATAATTAATTCCTAGGGTTTGAAACTCTCAAAAACCAGGGAATTCTTCTTCAAATTATAGAGTCTATCTATAAATCAAAGGCAAATAAAAGAAAACTCAACTCTGAGGTTCTTATTTAATGTAAACTGATAAATCATAAAAACTGAATTATTTGGAGGCTATAAACATGTATATATAGCCTCAAGTTTAATAAGGAACGAAATAGGGCTTCTAAAACCCTAATACTACTAAAACAAGGAAATTGAAAGCGGTGCAATAAGTAAATGCATGGAAATTAACATAGATGCCCGTGTGCGTTCGATCGCAGCATGGGTGCGATCGTTCGCAGATGGGCGAACGATCAGGGCGTTCGATCCCCAGTCATCGTTTGCATACTCAGTAGCCCCAGCACAATAGGCGCTAGATCTGCGATCGATTGCAGATCGGTCGCTCCCCATCGTTCGCTGGCTCAGTACGTTTTGGACGCTGGGATCAAGTTCTGTGATCGATCGCAGGTCAGTCTACGATCGTTCGCAGTTCCAGAGAACTCTGTTTTTGGGCCTCTGGTGCAGCTCTGGTCTGGGAGCGTGTCGCCATCCTCCGGGGTGGTTCCACCTCGACATCTCTCTCCTTCTTCCTCATGTACTCCCAAGCATCCCGATCTACATCATCCTCCCCAGGTTGGAGAGAATTCGCCCTCGAATTCGCATCCTCTTCTGAAGAATCGTCAATGAACGGCACAAGGTGTTTGATGTTAAAAACATCTGATGTTTTGATGTGGCTAGGCAATTTCATCTAATATGCGTTAGCGTTGATCTTCTTCACAATCTCGATAGGGCCAGTCTTGTGTGCTGCCAACTTGTTGTACTCACCAAGAGGAAAACGATCTTTAGTTAAGACCGCCCACACAAAATCTCCTTCCCCAAACTCCAATGGACGCCGCTTCTTATCCGCTGTCGCCTTATATTTAGCCGTCGACTCTGTGAGATTCTTGATTGTTAATTGGTGGCCCTCTTTAATGTATGCAATGAGATCCTCCGCTTTACTGTGTGTTCTCTTCAAATCAGGGAGAGGTGCTAAGTCCAATGGTGTCCTCGGGTTACCTCCATAGATGATAGTGAATGGACTAAGACCCGTGCTTCGATTAACCAACCGATTAATGGCAAACTCTGCTTGGTACAGCTGTTGATCCCATGACTTGAGATTCTCCCCCACCAAACTCTGCAGTAACACCCCCAAGGACCGGTTGACCACCTCTGTTTGGCCGTCCGCTCAAGGGTGGTATGCACTACTAAAGTCCAGCTTAGTGTGCGATAGTTGCCAAAAGCACCGCCAAAAGTGACTAAGGAATCGCGTATCGCGGTCGGAGACTATGAACAATGGTAGCCCATATAGTCGATAGACCTCACGAAAATATAATTGGGCCACATTCACAGCATCGGCAGTCTTCCTACACGCAATGAAATGAACCATCATAGAAAAACGATCAACAACCACAAAGATGGAGTCATTACCTTTTTGGGTGCGAGGGAGGCCTAGCATGAAATCCATGCTCACATTAGTCCATGGACCCTCCGGAATAGGCAGCGGCATGTACAACCCTGCATTAGTTGCTCCCCCTTTTGACACTTGGCACACTCTACAACTTGCCACGAATCGGCCTACTTCCATGCGCATGGTCGGCCAATAAAGTTGTTCCGCCACCAACTGAATTGTCTTGTCTCGCCCCATGTGCCCCTCATTATGGCGCTCTTGGATAATCCTCAGCCTTAGAATACAATCTAGAATGCATAATTGGTGCCCCTTAAAGAATAACCCATTAAACAACCCATAGTCCGACTTTACTCCCGACATGACATTCTCAACAATGGGTCCAAAGAAAGGGTCAGTAGTCAATAAATCCTTTATAAATTCAAATCCAAGTACCTTATTTTTCATAGTGACCAACAGGGACGATTTGCGGCTGAGGGCGTCGGCTACCCTATTCAATGCTCTCACCTTGTGTTTGATGATGAAGGAAAACTATTGCACATATGCTGCCCACTTGGCGTGCCGAGCGGACAATTTTATCTTGACTGTTGAGGTGCTTCAATGCTTCATGGTCCGAGTACAAGATAAAGTCATTATAGGCTAAATATGAGCTCCAATGCCTTAATGACTGCACCAATGCATAGAACTCCATATCATAGGCGCTATAGTTGAGTTTGGGGCCACCCAACTTCTCGCTAAAAAAGGCTACTGGTTTTCCTCCCTGACTCAATACCGCTCCAATGCCGACTTTGGAGGCATCACAATGCAGCTCAAAGGGAATTTTAAAATCGGGGAGTACAAGCAATGGGGCTGTCGTGAGCTTGAGTTTGATCACTCCAAAGGCTTCCGTCGCGGCATCACTCCAAGAAAATTTCCCCCCTTTCATGCACTTGGTAATAGGTGCCATTATAGTGCTAAAGTTATGGATGAAATGTCTATAAAAGGACACTAACCCATGGAAACTCCTGCTGTCATGCAACGTGCTGGGAAGGGGCCAATCTCTCACTGCTGCTACCTTGGACTCATCCACTGCTAATCCATCCTTAGACACCACATATCCAAGGAAAAGAACCGAATCCTTCATAAATGAGCACTTGGCGGGTGAAGCATAAAATTTCTCCCTCCGGAGCATATCAAGTACCTCCCGCACATGTTGAAGATGCTCCTCTTGGTTGGGGCTATAAATCAGGATATCGTCAAAATACACCACTACGAACTTACCAATGAATGGACGAAAGGCTTGATTCATCACTCTCATGAAAGTGCTTGGGGCATTAGAAAGCCCGAATGGTATCACCAACCACTCATAAAGTCCCTCTCATGTTTTAAACGCAATCTTCCACTCATCACCGGTCCGGACCCGAATTTGATGGTGTCCATTCCGTAAATCCAGTTTTGAGAAAATTTTTGCCCCACTCAATTGGTCCAACAAATCAGCTAATCGAAGGATAGGGAATCTATACCTCACAATGATCTTGTTGATGGCTCGGCTGTCTACGCACATTCTCCATGTACCATCCTTCTTGGGCGTGAGCAATGCCGGTACCGCACAAGGACTCAAACTCTCCCGAACATGTCCCTTGGCTAGCAGCCCTTCCACTTGATGCCTCAACTCCTCATGTTCCTTTGGGCTCATGCCGTAGTGTGGTCGATTAGGCAAACTTGACCCCGGCACTAGGTCGATTTGGTGTTGTATGTCACGAAGTGGTGGGAGCTCATTGGGTAGCTCCACTAGAAATACATCCGCAAACTCCCCCATCAACCCCTTAGCCTCTTCCGGCACTTCTTCCCCCTTGCAACTATCCTTGCTCACCAATACATATACCACCTTTGACGCCAACATCTCTGTGATAAATTCCCGTTGTGTCAAAAGGGATTGAGAGTGACCCGCCCCCTTGGTGGGTTTGGAGCCGTTTCCCAAACTTGGCAACAGGGTTATCTTCACTTTACCGAACATGAAGCTATAAGTGTTCTTTCTCCCATCATGGTGCGCCCCACGGTCATACTGCCATGGTCTCCCCAACGACAAGTGGCAAGCATCCATTGCCACGACATCGCACCACATTTTATCCTTATATCTACTCCCAACAGAAAAAGATACTAGGCAGCATTTAGAAACGATTACCTCATTGCCTTTCTTGAGCCACTCCAACCGGTAGGGATTGGGGTGTTTCTCGGTCTCTATGGCCAGCTTCTCTACTAATTCCTCTACCACGACATTCTCACAACTGCCAGAGTCGATGACAAGTTGACATACCTTGCCCCCGATCGTACACTGTGAGTGGAAAAGATTGTGACGCTGCTCATCCTCAACTTCCGCTTTTTGAGGAGTGAAGCACACCCTCCTCACCATAAACATGGGGCCGCTCTCGGCCTCTCCACTAACAAATTCTTCATCGTCTTCTCCGTCTTCAACAAAACCTGCCTCTTGTTCCTCTTCATCACCTTGCTCCTTAAAGACTCTTCCCGAGTCAACAAGAAGTCCCTTGCCATACCTCTCTCCTTTGCGACAATCCGCTATCCGATGACCCGGTTCTCCACATCGAAAACACTTGGGACCAGTAGTCTCTCCGGTTCGACTAGGCTGTCCTGTGGTAGTGGCCCCTTTGATTGGACAGTTTGATGGGGTAGATCCCCAGTTCTGGAATGACCCTCCCGACCGGTTGTAGCTTCCCCCTCCTCCTCGTCCAAAAAACCCCATGGACCCCGCGACAACGATTTCTCAACCAACAAAGCTCTTTGGTGGGCTGTTGAAATATCCACGGGGTCAAAAAGATTTACCGTGTCTTGGATTTGTATCCGCAAACCTCCAATGTACCGTGACACTAGCTGCTCATCCGACTCCAATAAATCAACTCGCGCCAATAATTTGTGAAACTCTTCCGTATACTCATCTACCGACTTCTACCCTTGGCTCCAATTTCGTAGCCTTTGGTACATAATCTGAAGGTATTTGTGGGGCAAAAAGGTGGGTCGCATCTTAGTTAATAGTTTCTCCCAACTAGTGATCTTCAATTTGCCTTGCCGCACTCTTGTTTGCTTCAACTGCTGCCACCATGCTGCAGCTCTACCCCGAAACTTGGTTACGACCAAAGAAACCGGTCTGTCTTCAGGCACTCCGTTGAAGTCGAGAATTTCTTCAACTGCCGCTACCCAATCCAGAAATTCCTTAGGTTGCATCCCCCCTGAAAATTCTGGAATATCCAGTTTGAACCCGCTCTCCCACCGATTAGCATGAGCTTGTGCAAGTGGTCGACGTCCCTGCGTTCGGTGCTCCTCAAAAGGGTTTGCAGATTCATAACCGTAGTCGTCTTCGTCTTCCTCCTCCTCCCGCCGGGGTGGAATTCGATGTCGTCGACGTGTGTAGTAGAGATGAGATTCGGCCAACTGTTGGGTGAGGTCGGCAATCTGCGCCCTCAACGCCGCTTGTGGGTCCTCATCGTGTCTCTCCGATAATGCCTCTGGCTCTTCATGAACTGAATCAGCATGCTTATACGCGTCATGCAAACTTGCATCGCGGTTGCCCCTTCTTGTTGTGACTGGTGCCATGGAAAGAAACCTGAACTCTGATATCAACTGATGCAGCCTGACTAAGCGGAAGCCAATAAAACAGTACAAGAAGAAAGATAATTAATTCCTAGGGTTTGAAACTCTCAAAAACCAGGGAATTCTTCTTCAAATTATAGAGTCTATCTATAAATCAAAGGCAAATAAAAGAAAACTCAACTTTGAGGTTCGTATTTAATGTAAACTGATAAATCATAAGAACTGAATTATTTGGAGGCTATAAACATGTATATATAGCCTTAAGTCTAATAAGGAACGAAATAGGGCTTCTAAAACCCTAATGCTACTAAAACAAGGAAACTGAAAGCGGTGCAGTAAGTAAATGCGCGGAAATTAACATAGATGCCCGTGTGCGTTTGATCGCAACACGGGTGCGATCGTTCACAGATGGGCAAACGATCAGGGCGTTCGATCCCCAGTCATCATTCGTGTACTTAGTAGCCTTAGCACAATAGGCGCTAGTTCTACGATCGATCGCAGATCAGTCGCTCCCCATCGTTCGCTGGCTCAGTAGGTTCTGGACGCTGGGATGGAGTTCTGCGATTGATCGCAGGTCAGTCTGCAATCGTTCGCAGTTCTAGAGAACTCTATTTTTGGGCCTCTGCTGCAGCTCTGGTCTGGGAGTGTGTCTCCATCCTCCGGGGTGGTTCCACCTCGACATCTCTCCCCTTCTTCCTCATGTACTCCCAAGCATCCCAGTCTACATCAATGTCGTAAATCCTCCCAGTCAGCTGTTGAAGCTACTTTGTGTTTCTGGGCGATTGCATGTCCAAGACGGCTTGGATCTTCTTTGGTTTGGCTTCTATTCCCCGGTTTGAGACCATGTAACCCAGGAACTTCCCTGAAGAAACTCTGAATGCGCACTTTGTGGGATTTAGCTAAATCCCAAACTGGTTCAACGTTTTGAACGCCTCCTGTAGATCCTGTGTGTGGTTTAGTGACTACAAGCTCTTCACCAACATGTCATCAACGTAAACCTCCATGTTTCATCCGATCTGGTCTCAGAACATCTTATTGACCAGCCTCTGGTAAGTTGCTCCCACATTCTTCAACCCAAAAGGCGTGACTTTGTAATAGTATAAGCCTCGATCTGTGATGAAAGCGGTCTTCTCTCGATCTTCAAGATACATGTAAATTTGGTTGTAGCCAGAGAAGGCATCCATGAAGCTAAGCAATCCGTATCCAGCAGTGGAGTCGACCAACGCATCTATGCGTGGGAAGGAAAGGCTATCTTTTGGACAAGCTTTGTTCAAATCAGTGAAGTCCACACACATCCTCCACTTCCTGTTGGATTTTTTTACCAAAACTACATTGGCCAACCAATCGGGGTAGTAGACTTCCTGGATGAAATTGGCCTTAAGGAGCTTCTCAACTTCTTCAGCAATAGCCGCATTCCTTTTCGGTGCAAATTTTCTCTTTTTCTGCTTTACCGACTTTATAGTTGGATCTACGTTCAAGTAATAGAGAATTCTGGACTGATTCCAGGCATGTCTTCGTTTGCCCATGCAAACACTTCTAGGTTCTGTCGAAGGAAGCTGATGAGACCGTCTTGGACTTCTGTTGTGGGACAAGTGCCTATTTTCAAGACCTTCCCTTCACCTACAATCACATCTTCTAATGGCTCTGCTGATTCTCCTTTTGCCTCGACATCTGTGCCCACTGTCAGAGTGGTCAAATTGAAGGCCTTCTTCATGGAGGAATTATAACACCTCCTGGCTACAAATTGATCACCTTTGACCTTTCCGACTCCCTCATCAGTAGAGAACTTCATCATCAGGTGATAAGTGGAGGTAATTGCTCTCCATTTGTTCAAGGATGGCTGACCAATGATTGCGTTGTAGGCAGATGGTCGGTCAACCATTAGAAAACCCACCATTACAGTGGATTGTTTGGGGGTGGTCCCTGCTATTACAGGGAGCGACATAAGCCCTATTGATTGGACTTGCTCTCCAACAAATCCTACCAAAGGGGAACCAAATGGTTTGATCCTATCCCGATCAATGCCCATTTGCTTGAAAGCTGGCAAATACAAGATCACCGTCGAGCTTCTGCTATCAACCAAGATTCGGTGGATCACATGGTTTGTTGCTATCAGGTTCACCACCAAAGCGTCATCATGGGGCATAACTACCCCCCGTATGTTTTCCTCTGAAAAGGACAAGACCATTGACTCCATCTTTACAGCCTTTGGTGGCCTGTGTAGCGAATACACTTCTTCACTCTGCATCCTTTGCGCATAGGCCTTTTGGACTGAATTAGATTCACCGCCACCAGCTTCTCCACTAAAGATAGTGTGGATTTCTCTTACTGCCTCTCGGTTCTAGTGAGGTCTCCACACGTCATGGTCTCGGACACGATCATCTCAGTGATCATTGCGTCGATTATGCATCAGTTTTGCATACCGATCCTCTCTCAGATCTGGGTTTCGGCTTCTCGATCCTAATCCTCTGAGAGCATCTCGGTTCCCTTCCATCAAAAGAGGTCCATAGGGATTCCTACCTTGGTTCCTTTCGCTAGCTAGGAACCATACTAACTTTCTGTTTCTGATGAAACTTTCAATCTCGTGTCACAAATTTATACAATCCTCTGTAAAATGCCCATTCTCACCATGGTATTCTCAAAACTTAGTGGGGTCACGTCTTCTCGGATCTCCCTTCATCTTGGCTGGCCATTTGAAAGTAGGGTCCCTTCTAATTTCCATGAACACCTCAAAGACCCTGGTGTTTAAAGGGGTGAATCTTTTGGGTGCAAACCTCTGGCCCACTTGCTTTCGAGGCACAGTTTTAGTAAATGATGGGCCAGGCTTCTTCCCCTTCTTCTGGGGATTCTTCTCTTCTTTCTTCTTCCGAACCACTGGGATCTTCTTGCCATCCTTCTTGGCTTGGTCCTCCTCTTTCTAGGCCTTTAGCAATGTTCCAACCAATTCCTCTTGGTTGATGTATTCTTCAGTTTTATTCATAAATTGAGCTAGAGTAATCGACCATGAGTTTTTGGCTATCTCAGCCATCAGTGGTCCATCAGCCTTCACTCCCCTCATCAATGCATTGAGTATTGTTTTTTTGTCTGGGCTATCCACCTCAAGCTTTTCTTTGTTAAAGCGAAGCATGAAGTCTTTCAAGCTTTCCTCCTTCCCTTGATGCATGGTCAATAGGCAGGTAGCATTCTTCTTCCTCTTGCATGTTGCAAGCAATTGATATCCCAGCTCCTTAAAATTGTTCACCTACTTCGGGGGCAGTCCTGTGAACCAATCCTTCTCCACTCCGGTTAGAGTCAATGCAAAGGCTCTGCATGCGATCTCATATGAAGTGCCATGCAGAATAAGGTGCTCCCAAAAGGCCTCCAAATGGAATTTTGGATCTCCGCTTCCGTTATACTTCTCGACGCAGGGCATCTTAAACTTGTCAGGCATAGTGAACGCCCTCACTTGCTCTGAAAAGGGGAGGTTTTCATCATCTAGCATCTCCCATGCTGTTGACTTCAGATCTTCCTCCGCAATTTACTGAGCGATGAGAGCGTACTTCTTCTTGAGGTCTTCTACCTCCTCATAGCAATGGTTGTTGTGAGACTCACCGTGGTGAGATTTCTCTCGACGTCGCCTTTCCCGATGAGATTTCTTTCTGTGAGTCTTCTCACGGCGAGGAGACTTCTTACGATCGCCCCTCTCACAGCTAGGAGACTGCTCATGATCACCCCTTGTGACGCCCCACCCGATTGGAATATCAATTAACTAATAATTGATCCCACGGCTCGCCATCCCAGCCATGTTCCTCCAGGACACGACCTTTGGGAAATCACTTTCCTCGTCGTAACAAGAAAACTGCATAGGAAAACTTTACTAAGACTATGGGATTAAGAGACAGTAATTGAAACATCACACAGCAATACCATAGATAAAGTACTACATCATCGATATCATAAATAGTAACCAAATGTACTAGTCATCAGACCATCAACAAGAAAATAGATAAATCCCCAAAAGAAATAATTGTCAATATAGTTCACAAAAGATCAACAAATCAAAGCCTAGACTTAAGCTTCAGCAGAGCTAGTGAAACCAAAATCTCTATCATGTCTACATGGGCAGAACCTCCATCTTCCCACATCGTCCTAAGCCAAACAGGATCCATATCCTCAAAGATCACCTGTATCAGGTCCTGAGCAATCACCTAAGTAGTCTTCGACGGCATCTTCGTCTAGTGTAGCTGATGCACAAATTTAATTATACTCGTCAATTGCACGAGTTGTTATGTAGTGTAGCGGGTGTGCAAGTGCGAGGTCAAATCCCACAGAGAATCGCGTTTTGTGTACAAACCAATTTTAATCGCCTAAACTAATCCTATCTTAACCTAGTCCCAAAAGCAAACAGGTAACGTGCAGAAAATTAAAACTAATTAAATGCACTAAAATAAAGTAATAAAAACGACTAAGGTCCCTAATCCACCTCACTGCAATTTAATCAACATATAAACATGCTTAGCTCATACTCAATAACGACTATGCTACTAGGCATACTCTGAGCGATAACACATTGTTCATATTTTCGTCTATCGATAAAGCACATATGCATATCCTATTGTTGCTACAAAATCTTGTCGAACTAATCAATGCAAACACTGTTTTAAGAGGTCACAATGGATATTGGTCTGATGACGAATCATCCGATGTATCTCCGGTTGCAACGAAAGTTGACGTTTAATGATTTGTAAGCAACAGTCAACACACTTTTGTCACTAAAATGTATTGAAAAGAAAATATACATAAAATTAAACAATAGAATTATACGAACTAAACATAAATATATATAAACAAATCCATAGTGAAGGGAATAAGAGACTAAACAAAAGCAAAATAAAACATTAAATAAATAAATGACAATTTATGATGGCTTTACAGTGGAAAACAGAGGGTTTGAGGCCTTAGAGGCGCCTCCCAAACGTGAAAAATACGAAATACATCAAGGTCCTATTTATAGACAAAATTAAGTGTGCTGCCAGGTCAGGTGTGCGATCGATTGTAGGTGGTGCGATCGATCGCAATCCAGTATGCGTTCGACCGTATGCAATGCGTTCGATTTCAGGCCCACGTGCGTTCGATCGTGTGCTTTTGCGTTTGATCGTACTGCGTTCGATCACAGGGTGTGCGATCGATCGCAGATAACCGCTCTGAAATCCCACGACGCAAGCAAGTTAGCGATGCCGGCTAGGGCGACGCGGACTTCGCAGGCTGACGAGGCATGCGATCGATCTCAGGTCTTGACATCTCTTAGCTAAATTCTTCCCTTGAAGCCACGTTTTCACGACAAGGACCTACAGCACAACACAACACTAAAAGAACACAAAGCATAAGATATTAACACAACTAAGAGCCTAACAAACATAAGTTAAGGGGGGTCCAATATACAATATTTGACACCGATCACTAGTTAAACCGCGCAATTATTTCTAATGATGGGGAAAGACATAAATAAAAGGGGGTAAGTCTAAGACTTAGTGACTTTTAACGTAGATAATACCCATGCCAGTTTTAGTAATAAACTCAGATGTTTAATAAGCAAAAGCAATTCCGTCATGACAGCTTCTTTATGCGTGATATATGTATAGTAATGATATATGCATATGATATAATTAACAGTCATAGTTCAATAGTATGGTCTACCTGAGATATTACCCCTTCTCAGTAGGGTTGATACTGTCCCGAGGGACCTATAATACAATGCCTGTGCCCCAGCAATTGCATAACAAACCATACGTAGCATTAGTGGCACGATCGAGTCTGACCCCGAGTGGCCTACACCAACTAATGACGTCCATCCTATAGTGACCGAACCATTGGGAATGGTTGCATCAAGGTCACGAAACCAATAGATCCAAAGCCTTGTATAACATAGCCATTTGACCACAAAGCTAACATGTATAGTAAGCCCATGGCCATTACTACTTCACGTACTGGTGTAACATGTCATACGATGCAAATTATCTTGTCTGTATTTTACATGCATGTCATTTTACAAGTCTCACTTGGTTAACATGTTCAGCACAACGTTTTTCTCAAAATGACAGAGTTCATGTGCAATAAGTACAAATTGTGAGAGTTGTAAAATATGCATGTTTTCTCAATACACAAAATAGATGTGTAGTGCAGGGAAAATAACAATGAGCATTATGTGAGTTAAAACTCACCTGGATCGATATGCATTTCCGAAAACTCTAAAAGATCCGGGTTCTCCAAATCTGTGCAAAACCTTATGTTAGTCCTAATTCCACTAAAACAACTCTAAAATAAGGAAAACAGGAGCTATGGGACGGTTGGTGAAAATAGGGTTTCCCTATCACACACTGACCGTACTTCCGGGCTCAGGACCGTACGTCCACCGTGTCACGACGGGCCGTACATTTGGCACAACACCGTACGTCCGCTATGTAGGTTCTCAGGGAAAACCTCATTTTCTCTCCACTGTTCGCCTATTCTCCAACTCCTAGGGCTATTGGGAATGCCCTAAAGCTTTCTAGTCTAGTTTACAACCTCCATGTAACGTAACAACGCTAAGTTAACGAAAATGCTAACCCAAACAGGTCATAAAGCATAACTAAGCTAACAACTACAACTAAACGAGCAGCATAACGACGTAATTAAAAGCTAGGGATCGAACGTTACCTCTTTGAAACAAAACCGCAAGAGTTTCACCTCACGAACGTCCCGAAACTCGCACACACCTCACACACATGCTCACAACACACTTAAACACTTTGGAAACACTCTGGCAGCCTGGGGGCGTCTGAAGTTTGTGAAAAACACAAAAGGGGTAGGGTGGTATTTATAGGCCCAAAAATGCAGCGGACGTTCGGCCAAGGGGCGTACGTCCGGTGGTTCTTGCCTAGTGGTTCCATGGATGCCTAATACATGTAGGTATTAACTAGAGGTTAGTCAAAAAGTAGCGTACGTCCAGTGGTCCAATGTACGTCCGCTTGTACGATTTGTAGAGCGTATGTCTGGTGGTCCTCCATTGTACGTCTGCACTACAGATAGCAGTGTACGTTCGTCAGACCTAGCGTACATCCACCCAAAAGTCCAAATTACCCTTCTAGTGTTCTTAGTGACCTAAAGCTCAAATTAACTCCTCCAACTACCCAACTAAGCTACTTACGCGTAGTTAATAATTTGGGACACTACATTCTCCCCTGCTTATAAGAATTTCATCCTCAAAATTTTGAGACAAATACCAAAAGAATAGCACTTAACGAGGAGTAGAATGTTACCTTTCATCCGTAGAGTCCTCTTCATCATGCTCGGTAGGTTCCTAGATTATCTCATCCCATCCATTAATCGGTACATCATCCTCTTCAAACAGTTGTGGAAAATTGCCTCGCAAGTCGTCAAGTGCATTGTACTCGATGTTGGCCACCAATCCTCGTCAATCTCTACTTCCAAGTCTATCTACTCGCAAAAGGAGTAGTTCCACACGCAGTACGGATCGATTGGTATTGGTGCCATAATCTTGAAGAGAAAACAACCCTTTCTTAGTCAACTATTCCCTTATCCAAAATGGAAATAGGTATATTGTCCAAGCATAATCTTAAAAGAAAGAGTCATACACAATCATTCAAATAAATGCGGGTAGCTACTCCGCATGTCGTGTTCTGCTTCCCTTAATGCTTCCTCGACTCCATGATTGCGCCACAGTACCTTGATGATAGGAATCATCATGGTACGCAACACCTGCTACTTCTTATCCACAATCTTCACTGGTTCTTCCACGTAGGTCAATCCCTCCTGGATTTCCAACGGCTCATATTCCACGATTACATCGGGGTTAGAGATGTACTTCCTTAGCATCGACACGTGGAAAACATTATGCGTTCTGACCAAATCTGGGGGTAAGGCAATCCTATAAGCCAACCTCCCCACTCTTTGAGTAATTTCGAATGGTCCTACGAGTCTGGGGCTAAGCTTCCCCTTCTTCCCAAACCGCATTACTCCCCTCATAGGTGATACCTTCAAGAACACACAATCCCCTACTTCGAACTCCAAAGGCCTCTTTCGGTTATTAACATAACTCTTCTGCCAACTCTGAGCGGCACTCATCCGTTCCTTGATGACACGCACCTTATCACGGGTGTCCTAAATTAGTTCCAGCCCCAACATTTGTCTCTCACCGACGTTATCGAAATACAAGGGTGACTAACACTTTCGTCCATAAAGTGCTTCATACGGCGGCATTCCAATAGTCGCCTGATAGCTGTTATTATAGGCAAGTACTGAACCCAGCAACCTTTGAATTCCAGCACACATGCCCACAATATATCCTTTAGGATCTGGTTCGTCCGCTCAGACTGACCATCTGTCTGAGGATGGAAAGCAGTACTAAACTTTAGCTCTGTCCCCATTTCCTTCTGAAGACTTTGCCAGAACCTTGAAGTAAAACGAGAGTCTCTGCCCTAAATAATTGCCGATGGTACTCCATGTAAACGGACTACATTATGGACATATAGTCTGGCCAATTTATCCATCGGATCCTTAACCTTTAAGGGAATAAAGTGAGCACTCTTCGTTAAACGATCGACAACAACCCAAATGGAATCTTCCCCAATGGGTGTTTTTGGTAAACCCAAAATAAAGTCCATCGCGATTTCATCCCACTTCCACTTTGGTATAAGCAACGGCTTAAGCATCCCCGCCGGTCTCTGATGCTTCGCCTGCACTTGCTGGCAAGTCGAACACTGCTCTACAAACTTTGCAATATCGTTCTTCATATTGTTCCACCAATATGATCCCTTCACATCGCGGTACATCTTGGTGCCTCTTGGATGCACAGTGTATGGAGAATGATGAGCCTTACTCATTATCTCCTTCCTCAATCCTCTGATTCCTGGCACACACACTTGCTTTAAATGGGTGAGCAACCCGTCCTCCTTAAAACAAAACTCCTTCGCCTTACCTTCCGCAAGCAATTTCTTCCTCTTGGCACACTTAAGGTCCTCAAGCTGAGCAGCCTTGATTCTTGCAAGCAATTCTGACTGAACCATCAAGTTAGCTAGGTATATAGGCATACCTTTGCCTACTACTTCCAATCTCATCCCGGTGAGTTCCTTAATCAACTGGGGTTGAGAAATCCTGATCGGTGTCAAATATTGTTTATTAGACCCCCCTTGACTTATGTTTGTTAGGGTCTTAGCTGTGTTAATAACTAATATTTTGTATAGTTTTTAGTGTTTTGTGCTGTGCAGGTCATTGCATTAAAACACGGTTAGCAAAGGGCAAAGAGGACTTAAAGTGAAAAAGTTGATTCCTGCCAAGTGCGTTCAAATGCACTCACGGTCGCAAGCAGGAGCCGCGGTCACACGCATGCCCAGCCGGCCCTAGCGGTTTTCTGCGGTCGAACGCACGCCTAGTCAGCCCTAGCCGCCACAACAGTTATTTGCGTTCGACCGCACACCCTGCGTTCGACCGCAAATAATTGGTGCGTTCGAACGCACTCCAGTGACCCGCCAGCCTATAAATAGGACCTCCATGTATTCTTTATTTCTTACGTTTGGGAGGCGCCTCTAGGGCCCAAAACCCTCTGTTTTCCACCGTAAATCCCTCCTAAATTGTCGTTTATTTAATTTATGTTTTAGTTTACTTTTATTTAGTCTCTTATTCCCTTTACTTTAATTTGTTTACATTTATTCATGTTTAGTTCGTATTATTCTGTCATTTAAGATTTATGTTTATTCGTTTCAATGTATTTTAGTGACAAAAAGTGTCTTGATTGTTGTTTACAAATCGTCAAACGTCAACACTCGTTGCAACCGGAGATACATCGGATATTCATCTGCGGACCATTATCCGTTGTGACCTCTTGTAACAGTGTTTGCCTCGAGTAGTTTGACAAGATTGTGTAACAACAATAGGATATACATATGTACTTTATCGATAAACAGAAATATGAACAATGTGTTAACGCTCAGAGTATGCCTTATAGCATAAATGTTTAATACATATGAGCTAAGCATGTTTATATGTGAATTAATTTATTGTGAGGTGGATTAGGGACTTTAGTTATTTTATTTCTTTATTTTATTGCATTTTAATTTAGATTTATTTTATGCACGCCACATGTTCGACATAGGAACTAGGTTAAGATAGGATTAGTTTAGGAACTTTAAAGTTGATTTTTAGCGAAACACGATTCTCTGTGGGTTCGACCTCGCACTTGCACATCCGCTATATCACAAACGACTCGTGCAATTGGCGAGTACAATTAAATTTGTACATCAAATTTTGGCGCGGTTGTCGGGGAATCGTTGTTTTGTTTAAATTAATTTTGCTTGCTTAGATTAATTTTATTTTTCTACTAGTTATTTTTATTGTGCATTTATTTTATTTATTTCATGCTTTTGTATAGATAAAATTCAAAAAAATTATATTAGTGTCTTTGCTTACTGTTTTTGATTCTGTAGAGTCCCTGGAATTTCGGCCTGGCACAGTGCGGTCGAACGCACTTCAGCCTTTTCCAGCATAGCTGCGTACCTGCACTCACCTAGTACTCTGTTGCGTGCGAGCGCGCGCCTCTGACAAACCGCAGTGCGCCGTTGCGAACGAACGCACCTCTGTTGCGTTCGAACGTACGTGCACAGACTGCAACATTTTCTACGTATCTACATGTCTGCGATTGATCGTGGTGCCCTGCGTTCGAACGCACTTCAGCTGGCTGTACCAACAGACCCGAGGCAGTGTATGTGGTTCTGTTTTCCTTTTTTTTGTTTTATTTAATTATAGTTATTTATTTATTTATTATTCCTGTTTTTATTTGTTTAAATTGTTGTTTTTAGTTTTTCTTAGTTTAATTTTTTTTATTTATTTAGTTTATTATTTTTGTTAGTTTTTTCATTAGTTGTTTGTTTAGTTTTATTTTTTTTAGTTTTTGTTTATTTTATTTTTGTTTTATTGTTGGTGTTTCATGTGGGATATGTTGAACTGTTTGGGTGAAGCATGAGTCTTCCGTTTAATTATTTTGATGTTTCCCCTAGTGGTAGGACGCCTAATCCTACCAATTTTTACCCACATAAACCATGTTCACACTGCTCGAGCTCTTACCATAGTTTAGGTGATTGTCCACATTGGGGACAATTTTCTAACTTTTCACATGAGCAGTTGAACACCAGTTTCTCCAGTCCTGGGTTTGAATCAAATTCAAATTTTTATAACCCAGACTGGAGCAACCATTTTGATTTTTCGTGGCAAGCTCATGCTACGGAAAATTTTGCTCCCCAGGTTGACGAACTGCACCATCCTGATTATCTGCAGTTCGACAACCATTTTTCTTCCCATTCATCATTTGACTATCCTCCTGAGAAATCTTCTTTGGAAGAAACTCTTAAGGAATTCATGGAACTAGTCGGCCAACCCTCCATTCCTGCGCCACAAGAACCATTATTGGAAGGACAGTTTGGTCATTTAGTTTCTGAATTCAACCTAATGGAGGAAGAGGAGTTTCAAAGTCATGAGATAGTTCATCCTCCCCAAGAGTCATTAGTGCAACATTTTCCTACTGCTCATATTGATGACTACGAGGGGAGGGCGAACCAACTTATGATAGCCAGACATGCCCATACCCAGCTTTTTCACACTCACACACCTCATCAGTCATGTGAATATTGTTATCATCATTCTCACCAGTTTGATGATTGCCCTTTCATTAATCATTACATGACTGAAGTTAACAAGTTTGCACTTGACAATGCCCAAACCACCACCATACTTGTTAATGAGGAAATTGGAGATGAAGTTGCAAGTGAGTGTAGCTTAGAGGAATTTAAGATAGAATGCTTCACCTCAGATGATTGTGACCTAGACCTCGATAGGCTAGTGATGCAAGATGGAGTGTTGCATGATTTGAGTTTAGAGGATCCTGAGATGGAACACTTTGCTCCAGATAGAGATGACCTAGACTTGGATAGGCTACTTGATCATGTTGATACTTTTAGTGAGCCTAGTCTTGAGGATCCATCGGGAGAGTGTTTTGATGAAATTGAATATGATCTGGATCTGGACAAGTTCCTCGAGCAAGCTGTGAGATTTAGAGAGTCAAGTCTGGAGGATCCTTTGGAAGAGAGCTTTGCTCAATTTGAGTTTGATTTGGACCTTGACATGGTACATGAGCAAGCTAAGGCTTTATTGGATCCCGCTCTTGAGATGCGGACTGGGAATGGAGAAGAAGAAAAGAAGGAGCAGTTTGAGCCCCCGCCAATTTTAAATTGGCCCAATGACAAGGAAGTGAGTACTGAAGCTCACTCCTTCGTCACAATCCCTCTCGAGACATATCTTGAACCTCAAGTTTCATCTTTGCAATGTCTCGAAGAGCCGTCTATGTAGAAATCTTTGAGGATTCACACTCACAAGATCACAAATCTAGGAACCGTGTTCCTAAGTGGATTCCTCGGAACAAGGACAACTACATAAGATGGCGGAACATCCTTCCAGAGGGGTATCTAGTTCTAAAGAAGAAAGGATGGAAGGGATTGGTTGGACACCCATACGAGCGGGGAAGGTGCGGTTTTCTTTCGTTTTTATTTTCCGCACCGCATTTTTATTTTCTTTTTGTTATTTTCATGTATATATTTAATTTGTTTCAGTTTCTAACAGCAATTAACTTGTTGATGTTTGATCTTTGAGAGAAAAGATTGCTGTTAGTTTTTGACAGGTGTTTTGATGTTTAAGTTTGGGGGACGCCTTGGACTTTGCTCATCCCGGTTCCTCATCTCACTGTAATGCATTTCTTGCTACATTGGGGACAATGTGTCATTTAAGTTTGGGGGTGTGGACAAACATTCTGTATGTCTTTTATTTGTTTTATTTACTTGTTTTGTTTTGTTTTTGCATGTATATATTTGTTTTTGCATGTATATATTTGTTTTTTCCATGTATATAAAATTTTTTCTTTTTGTTTGTTACTATGTTGTTGATTGGTCATGACTTACATCGTAACTGTGGATTACATGTCATTGGTTTGTTTAAACTTGTTTGAACATTGCCTATCATTAGAAATCCCAGTTTTTGATTCATGTGTTGGATTAGAGAGACTCCACTTGTTTGATCGATATTTCACATGCACACTAGCATTAGGGTCTGTGAGGTATGAGATTTTACTTTGAAGTGCGTATCTTGAGATTTTTAGGCTTACGATGTGACGATGAAAACCTTGGCTGTTAAAAAAAAAAAAAATCAGAATAAGTGAGTTTTTCATTGAGTAACCGGACCTCTTGCTTGGGCAAGCAATGAGTATTCGCGTCAAAAGATGAGAAATTTCAGCTAAAAATTGTATGGCTAGTTTAGGCTCCGTAGCTCTTTTGACTTGAGTAATTAAGCCCTAGGAATGTCTCTACATCTAGTGCCCTAAAGCTGTCTGGTTTGGGAGTCACTGGCCCAACGCTCGTTACATAGGTCATTTAGAAGCTTAAGGGAGTCAAGCATTGCACAGCCTACACAAAAAATTTTTTGCATCTTTCAATTCAAGCCTTGGTTGTTTTTATCACATTGTTTTCCTTTCAATTTTGGGATACACGTCTTTGGAGGGTAATTGAAACCCCATGATCTTGTTGTTAGTCCAGTTTGCACTTTACGGAGCACGTGTTGTATCAATTTTCCAACCTTGAGTGAAATGATGTTTGGATGCCTTGATGATGTGGTTCATATGTTTAACATGTTAAATTTGCTAATGATATGTGAACCATGTGTTTGTGTGAAGGGCTTTATCTGATTAATAACATAGTGCCAATAATTGTTTGTGGGTGTCATTCCTGAAAAACCCTCATGAGACTTCACTCGTCCACTAGGGAATTCCTAGGGGTTTAAAAGGCTTGTTGCATACACTAAATGCAATCGTTTCTCCCACGAAAGCGGATTTATGTTCTTTGTTTTTATTTGTGTTTTTATTTTTGTTTTGCTAAGGGACTAGCAAAATGTAAGTTTGGGGGTATTTGATCGGTGTCAAATATTGTTTATTAGACCCCCCTTGACTTATGTTTGTTAGGCTCTTAGCTGTGTTAATAACTAATATTTTGTATAGTTTTTAGTGTTTTGTGTTGTGCAGGTCATTGCATTAAAACACGGCTAGCAAAGGGCAAAGAGGACTTAAAGTGAAAAAGTTGATTCCTGCCAAGTGCGTTCGACTGCACTTGGTGCGTTCGAATGCACTCACGGTCGCACGCAGGAGCCGCGGTCGCACGCATGCCCAGCCGGCCCTAACGGTTTTCTGCGATCGAACGCAGGAGCTGCGGTCGAACGTACGCCTAGTCAGCCCTAACCGCCACAGCAGTTATTTGCGTTCGACCGCACACCCTGCGTTCGACCGCAAATAACTGGTGCGTTCGAACGCAGGTAGTGCGTTCGAACGAACTCCAATGACCCGCCCGCCTATAAATAGGACCTCCGTGTATTCTTTATTTCTTACGTTTGGGAGGCGCCTCTAGGGTCCAAAACCTTCTGTTTTCCACTGTAAATCCCTCCTAAATTGTCATTTATTTAATTTATGTTTTAGTTTACTTTTATTTAGTCTCTTATTCCCTTTACTTTAATTTGTTTACATTTATTCATGTTTAGTTCGTATTATTTTGTCTTTTAAGATTTATGTTTATTCGTTTCAATGCATTTTAGTGACAAAAAGTGTGTTGATTGTTGTTTACAAATCGTCAAACGTCAACACTCGTTGCAACCGGAGATACATTAGATATTCGTCTGCGGACCATTATCCGTTGTGACCTCTTGTAACAGTGTTTGCCTCGAGTAGTTTGACAAGATTGTGTAACAACAATAGGATATACATATGTACTTTATCGATAGACGGAAATATGAATAATGTGTTAACGCTCAGAGTATGCCTTATAGCATAAATGTTTAATACATATGAGCTAAGCATGTTTATATGTGAATTAATTTATTGTGAGGTGGATTAGGGACTTTAGTTATTTTATTTCTTTATTTTATTGCATTTTAATTTAGATTTATTTTATGCACGCCACATGTTCGACATAGGAACTAGGTTAAGATATGATTAGTTTAGGCACTTTAAAGTTGATTTTTAGCGAAACACGATTCTCTGTGGGTTCGACCTCGCACTTGCACATCCGCTATATCACAAACGACTCGTGCAATTGGCGAGTACAATTAAATTTGTACATCAAATCCCAAGAGCGGCAAGCTCCACCGTTGATTTCCTGCTCAACGCGTCTGCTACAACATTAGCCTTGCGAGGATGGTAATTGATCTCGCAATCATAATCCTTGATTAGCTCTAGCCACCTCCTCTGCCTCATGTTCAATTTCTTCTGAGTGAAGAAATACTTTAAGCTCTTATGGTCTGCGTAGATCTCGCACCGCTCGCCATACAAATAGTGCTTCCAAATCTTAAGAGCAAACACAACTACTACCAACTTCAGGTCGTGTGTAGGATAATTCTACTTGTACGGCTTTAGCTAGCATGAAGCATACGCAATAACATTGCCGTTTTGCATCAGTACGCAATCTAAACCCTTTTTAGAAGCATCGCTATACACTACGAAATTACCAAATTCCGTAGGTAATGCTAACACTGAAGCAATCACCAATTTCCTCTTCAGCTCTTGGAAACATTGCTCACACTCATCCGTCCAAACAAAACGAGCAATCTTCCTAGTCAAAGCAGTGAGTGGTTCCAACAGCTTCAAGAAACCTTCGATGAAGTGTCAATAATAACCAGCGAGTCCTAAGAAACTCCGAATCTCAAACATGCTAGTTGGTCTTGTCCACTCTACCATGGCCTTCACCTTCTCCAGGTCAATTGCTACTCCTTCACTAGAAATCACATGTCTGAGGAAAGACACACTATCCAGCCAAAACTCGCACTTCTCGAGTTTAGCATAGAGCTTCTCTCTTCTAAGCCTTTCCAATGCCTTCCGTAGATGCTCCTCGTGCTCCTCCGACGTCCTTGAGTAGATTAGGATGTCGTCAATACAGACAACGGTAAACTGATCCAAGTAGTCATGAAAGACTCTGTTCATCATGTCCATAAAGACTGCTAGCGCATTAGTTAGTCCAAAAGACATAACTAAGAACTCGTGGTGTCCATAACGAGTCCTAAAGGCTGTTTTAGGAAGGTCCTCTTCCTTCGCTTTCACTTGGTGATAGCCCGAGCGCAAATTGACCTTAGAAAACACTCGTGCTCCTTGCAGCTGATCCAACAGGTCGTTAATCCTTGGCAAAGAATATCAATTCTTGATCGTCACCTTATTCAACTCCCGATAGTCAATGCACATCCTCATTGGCCCGTCCTTCTTCTTAACAAATAACACTGGCGCTCCCACAGTGATATACTAAGGCGAATGAAACCCTTGTCCAAAAGCTCCTGGAGCTGTTCCTTTAGCTCTTTCAACTCCAACAATGCCATTCTTTTTTGCTTGCTTTGTTGGAGCGACAACAAATGCTAAAAATGCCTGATCGCCTCCGATGATAAGCTTCCTCGCCTGCATGGCCGAAATCGTTGGAGGTAAAGACCTCGTTCGCGATCCAACGTACGTCACTTTTCCTTCTCCCCACGCGTGAGTGTCACTTTCTTCAAAGTGCAGTCGATAACCGTTGAATGCCTCGTCAACCAATCCATTCCGAGAATAATGTCATAACTAAATATAGGGAGAACAACTAAGTTTGCGGGAAGTACTCTTCCACAAATGCTAACAGGGCATTCGCAAACTACATGCTTACAAACCATAGTTTTCCCTACCGGTGTAGTTACAACTAGAACAGGTTCCAAAGTGCTTACAACAAGTCTAGATAACCTTACGAACACTATAGATACAAAAGAGTGGGTGGCCCTCGAATCAAACAAAACTGAAGCCTCAAATCCAAGTATAGGGGCAGTACCTGTCACTACTTTCGATCCTTCTTCCGGTTCTTCTGGGACAAGCACGTAAACCCGAGTTGGCGCCAAAGGCTTCTAAGCAACCCCTTTGCCCACGCAGTCCTTGTTGAAGTGACCAACCTGGCCGCATCGATAGCAAGTCTTGGTTGCCATCCTGCAGGGTCCCCAGTGTACATAGTTACACTTCTTGCACAGCTCTAAAGTCTTATTCTTCTGCGATGAAACTGAAGGGTTACTAGAGGTACGTCCTTGTGACCTCTGGGGTGGAAAACTCCCCACCGCCATTCTCTTAGCTGGCCCGGCTCCTCCAACCGAAACACTAGTTCCTTGAATCCTCCTCTTCTGATCTGCGTACTTAGCTGCATTCTCCTTCAAACTTTCCTCATAGATTGAAGCCTTATCGACGAACTGGGAGAAATCCCGAATGTTGAAACAACTCATCATAATCCAAATACGGGAGTTCAGACCTCGTTCGAACTTCTTCGCTTCTTTTCCTCAGTTGGGATGAGGTATAACTCAAAGCGCAACAACTGCAGAAACTTCACAGCGTATTCAATCACCGACATCCCTCCTTGGACCAAATCCAAAAATTCTCGTGCCTTCACCTCCTGCACGACTCTAAGAAAGAAGTGTCGATTGAACTCGTGCTTGAAGACTTCCCAAGAAATGGCAGTCTCCGAAACCCAAGTCAGTGACAAGCACCACTTTCTTGTCCTGCCACCAGCACTTAGCTTCTCTAGGCAGCTTATATGCAGCATAAGCCACCTTCTGCTCATTCGTACATCCAAGGGTAGCTAACAACTCCTCCACGTTGTTCAACCAATTCTCAGCATGGATGTGATCGCCTCTCCAGTGAAAACTCTCCTAGTGATGACTACAAAAATCCTTCAGAGAACATCCAGTACCTTCTGGTGGTTGTCTCACAACCCTATCGCGATCTAAGGCTGAAACCAACTGGCCAATCGCGTCCATCACTTGACTTCCTGGGAGTATCGCTTCATCAACAGGAATGTCCACAGGCTCAGGGTGAACACCTCCCTCTCCAATATCCATCGCGTTAGGTCCAGTTGCAGGGTTCCTTCAGGGCGGCATTCTCTACAGTGAAGAGCAGAGTTAGAACCAACTCTACTAGAACCAAGAGACCAAATCTAAAGGCTAAGTCCTAATCGCTCATCCAGCCTAATATCTGGTGTGATCATGGCCTAAGTTCTCTTTTCCCTCTATCCTATAGTCTTCTTAGAGCAAAAGCTCTGATACCAACTGTGACGCCCCGCCCGATGGGAATATCAATTAACTAGTAATTGATCCCACGGCGCACCATCCCAGCCATTTCCCTCCAGGACACGACCTTTGGGAAATCACTTTCTTCGTCGTAATGAGAAAACTGCAACGAAAGACTTTACTAAGACTATGGATTAAGAGACAGTACTTGAAACATCACACTGCAATACTAGAGATAAAGTACTACATCATCGATATCATAAATAATCACCAAATGTACCGGTCATCAGACCATCAACAAGAAAATAGATGCATCCCCAAAAGAAATAATTGTCAACATAGTTCACAAAAGATCAACAGATCAAAACCTAGACTTAAGCTTCAACAGAGCTAGTGAAATCAAAATCTCTATCATGTCTACACGGGCAGATCCTCCATCTTCCCACATTGTCCTAAGCCAAACGGGATCCATATCCTCAAAGATCACCCGTATCAGGTCCTGAGCAATCACCCAAGTAGTCTACGACGGCATCTTCACCTAGTGCAGCTAAACCGCGCAATTATTCGTAATGATGGGGAAAGACATAATTAAAAGGGGATAAGTCTAAGACTTAGTGACTTTTAACGTAGATAATACACATGCTAGTTTTAGTAATGAACTCAAATGTTTAATAAGCAAAAGCAGTTCCATCATGACAGCTTATTTATGCGTGATATATGTATAGTAATGATGATATATGCGTATGATATAATTAACAGTCATAGTTCAACAGTATGGTCTACCCGAGATATTACCCATTCTCAGCAGGGTTGATGCTATTCCGAGGGACCTATAATACAATGCTAGTGCCCTAGCCATTGCATAACATACCGTACATAGCATTAGTGGCACGATCGAGTCTGACCCCGAGTGGCCTATACCAACTAATGACTTCCATCCTATAGTGACCGAACCATTGGAAATGGTTGCATCAAGGTCACGAAACCAATGGATTCAAAGTCCCGTATAACACAGCTATTTGACCATAAAGCTAACATGTATAGTAAGCCTATGGCTTTTACTACCGCAAGTACTGGTGTACCATGTCATACGATGCAAATTATCTTGTCTGTATTTTACATGCATGTCATTTTACAAGTCTCACTTAGTTAACATATTCAGCACAACGTTTTTCTCAAAATGACAGAGTTCATGTGCAATAAGTACAAACTGTGAGAGTTGTAAAATATCCATGTTTTCTCGATGCACAAAATAGATGTGCAGTGCATGGAAAATAGCAATGAGCATTATATGAGTTAAAACTCACCTGGATTGATACACATCTCCAAAAACTCCAAAAGATCAAGGTTCTCCAAATCTGTGGAAAATCTTCTATTAGTCCTAATTCCAGTAAAACAACTCTAAAATAAGGAAAACATGAGCTATGCGAGGGTTGGTGAAAATAGGGTTCCGGGCTCAAGGCCATACGTCCACCGTGTCATGATGGGCCGTACGTCTGGCACAAAACCGTACATCCGCTATGTTGGTTCTTAGGGAGAACCTCATTTTCTCTCCTTTGTCCGCCTATTCTCAGACTCCTAGGGCTATTGGGAACACCCTAAAGCTTTCTAGTCTAGTTTGCGACCTCCATGTAACGTAACAACGCTAAGTTAACGAAAATGCTAACCCAAACGGGTCTTAAAGCATAACTAAGCTAACAACTATAGCTAAACAAGCAGCATAACAACGTAATTAAAAGCTAGGGATCGAATGTTACCTCCTTGAAACAAAATCGCAAGAGTTTCGCCTCACGAATGTCCCGAAACTTGTACACACCTCACACACACGCTCATAACACACTCAAACACTTTGGAAACACTCTGGGAACACTCTTGCAGCCTGGGGGCGTCTGAAGTTTGTGCAAAACACAAAGGGGGTAGGGTGATATTTATAGGCCTAGAAAAGCCACGGACGTCCAGCCATAGGGCGTACGTCTGGTGGTTCTTGCCCAGTGGTTCCATGGCTGCCTCGTACGTTTAGGTATTAACCAAAGGTTATTCAAAAAGTAGCGTACGTCCGGTGGTCCCATGTATGTCTGCCTGCTCGATTTATAGAGAGTACGTCCGATGGTCCCCCACTATACGTCCACACTACAAACAGCAACGCATGTCTACCAGACCTAGCGTACGTCCACCCAAAAGTCTAAATTACCCCTCTAGTGTCCTTAGTGACCCAAAGCCCAAATTAACTCCCCCAACTAAGCTACTTACGCCTAGTTAATAATTTGGGTCACTACACCCCTCATGAGGAGACTTCTCACAATGACCCCTTTCACGACTAGGAGACTTCTCACGATCACCCCTCATGAGGAGACTTCTCACAATGACCCTCTCACGCCGAGACCCTTGATGGGCTGACTTCTCGCGACAAGAGCTTTCATGGCGTGATTCGCCATTCGGAGACTCCACACTGTGTGACTTTTCAAGGTGCTCTTTATTTTGGATCGTATGAGTGCTGCCTTGGACCGTACTTTCATTGTCCTATTGACCAAGAGCAACTGTCTGCTTCCCTCTATAAATATTGTCTCACCTCTCCTTCTCGCTCCTTTCTTCGAGCTCTCTTTCCCTCTGGCTACTTCGGGCCTTAGCCATAGTGAGCCGTGTGTTGAGATCCTTATTCCGCTTCCTCAGAACCTCCATGGATTCCGCCACTTGTCTCATGAAATCCACCATCTCTTGATTGTTGGACGCTCCAGGAGCACCAACAGGAGGAATCAAGGGGAGTGATGAAAATGTTCACACCATATCGGATTTGGAATGAAAGAGAATTGATTGAAAAATTGAATTCCCACAGACGGCGTCAAATTGTTCATGCACATTTTTTCGTGTTGGTGACGTGGCATGCCTGCCGAGTTCGGGTCGGATGATGGTAAGTATTGAGCTGCACAAATAAGAAAATAGAGGGATCGAAGAGACTGGGGGTGAGTAGGCGGGAACACTCCAATGCCTAAGTCAGTAAGGGCTTAAACAAATTATGAACGCAAATGAGAGCTCAAAGAGAGAGAGTTGTGATTACCTCAATGTAGCTACCTGGCTTATCTTTTATAGGCATACAGTAGAAGCAGTTCCCTAGTCAATGACTCCTATAATCCCTGATTTTTTGCAAGGCAGTTATCAGCATAAGATTTGATTGTCATTTGAAATATTGATTCTGAATGATATCTCTAGTTTTGGATATTTAGGCTCATATTTGAATTGTTTATAACTGATTTTTATTTGAATAAGTCAAAGGATAGGATTATCTTCCGTATCCAATTAACATATCAATGTGGGTATCTTTCACCTTGACTTGGTTGGTTTGCGGAGTGGTCTCGGACTTAATGTCCGAGGCCTACTTGGGCCAGGTCTTGGCTTGACTTCCGAGACCTATATTGGGCTTGGCCTTGGTTTGGCTTCCGAGGCCTACCTCGGATTGGGCTATGGTCTTATGAGCTAGGGCCCCAATGAATTGGGCATGTCGAGTCTGATCAAGCAGATTTTTGACCAAACAGATTGCAAAAGCATCAATTAGGAATAATAATAATTAGAAGGATTTAATACTATTTCCCACATATATATTCTCAGCAACAAAAGTGATGCAGGGATAGATCGTGCATAATCAAGAAAACAACAATTAGAAGGGATAAATATTCCTAAGATTGTGAGACTATCACAAAATCAAAGAAATCTTCTCTAAACAATAGATACTATCTAAAGTTTGAAGGAAAATAACCAAGAAACTCAACTCTGAGTATTCTTATTAACAAAATCAAATAATAATAATAGCTACTCCATTCTTAGGGTTCTAAGCGTTTATTTATAGCCCCAAGACTCCTAGTCCTAAGATAACAATGACATAAAGTCAATTTAAAAGTCTACGAAAGAAAACTAAACCAACTAAAAGTCTAACAAAAAAACCTAATTCAAATAAAAGACTTTAAAGATAAGATAGAATAAAAAGCTAACAAATAAACCTAATTCAAATAAAATACTAAAAAATAAGATGTTGTCCTGATCTACATCATCCTCCCCAGGTAGGAGAGAATTCGTCCTCGAATTTGGCTGGTTCTTTCCACGGTCTTTCGGATGCCTAGTCAACTCATTCCACTCGCCCTTCCTCAAGATCACAACAATGCCACATCCCATAATAAACGTGACGCTCTTCATCATTGACATACCTTGATGTTTGTCATGAAAGCCCCACACACCACTTTGCCATGTAGACTTGTCGTGCTTCTTTTGTGCTTCGCCTTTCCTAAAAGCCATGAGAATTCCCAAGGAACTCACAAAGACCCCTTCACTCTTTGATAGAAAAGTTGTTTTCACTCTATAGATCTCATCACAACTTTGATTGAAAGTTTTTGGCAAGATAACATCTACTCCAAGGAAATCAACTTGATGTATAGAACTTACCTCTTCGTCAGGATAGGTGTCATAGATTGGTGGAGAGGCCCAATCTATCGAGCAATCTTCCTCAATAAATCCATCTTCCTCCTCCCCAGCTGATTGACTCCTAATCTCCACTGCCACTCTAAGCACCTTCTTTTTGTCGATTTTTTCTATTTTTTCTGTTACAAGGAACTCTTCGGGTTGCAACCAACCTTGGAATTCTGGTATATTGAGTTTGAATCTGGATTCCCACCGATTGGCCTGAGCTTGTATAAGAGGTTGATGTCTGTGCACTCCACGCTCCGCAAAAGGGTTTCCATATTCATCCTCCACACGTGCGTCTTCCTCCTCCGATTCGTGCGGTGAGGGTATATGTCGACGTCTGTCTCGACCACTCCCGATGGACAATAGTTTTGTGAGGGCTGCAATTTGTTCCCTCAAGCTCGCAAATTGTGCCTCCGAGTGTGCTTGATAGGTTGCCGGTGGTTCTTCTCTAACTGATTCTTCGCGATCATTCACGTCCTCCAGGTGTGCAAAGCGGTTACTCCTTCCCCTTGTGACTGGCGCCATGGAAAGAGACTGGGCTTTGATACCAATTGATGTAGGGATAGATCGTGCATAATCAAGAAAACAGCAAGTAGAAGGGATAAATATTCCTAAGATTGTGAGACTATCACAAAATTAAAGAAATCTTCTCTAAAAAATAGATACTATCTAAAGTTTGAAGGAAAATAACCAAGAAACTCAACTCTGAGTATTCTTATTAACAAAATCAAATAATAATACTAACTACTCCATTCTTAGGGTTCCAAGCATTTATTTATAGCCTCAAGACTCCTAGTTCTAAGATAACAATGACATAAAGTTCGTTTAAAAGTCTACGAAAGAAAAATAAATCAACTAAAAGACTAACAAAGAAACCTAATTCAAATAAAAGACTTTAAAGATAAAATAGAATAAAAGACTAACAAATAAACCTAATTCAAATAAAATACTAAAAAATAAGATGTTGTCCTGATCTACATCAAAAAGTGAAACAAAATTCAAAATTATTACAACATATTGACTAAAGAGAGAAACTTTCCACGGTAAATTCAAGGCCTTTAGCTTATTTTATTTTCTATTAATGTTTATAAATGGTAATAAATCAACATTTGATACTGTGTATAAATGGTAAGTGATCTCAGCATAATCACATTATGATTACTTAATGAGCAATTCTAGAAGCAACTATTATGTCCCTCTTGTATCACTCCAAAAATGAGGTAGCTTAATTTTAAAAGAGGTTTGATACAGACACAACTTAAGTCCAACTTTGGCTTAACTTTTAAGCTAAATTTATCTTTCTCTCTCTAGTTGAAGGCTCTCTCTCTCCTCCAAATCAGTTTTTTTTTTTTAAAAAAAAAAACCTAATAGAAAAGTTGGGCCAAAGTTGGATTTAAGTTGTGCCTTTATCATTTTTCATTTTAAAATCACTATTTGATCAAAATTTAATGATAATTAATCACAAGTCCAATAATAATTTTAAAAACCATGCATGTCAATATTGGAATGAAACTGAGTTGCACATGAGTCTTTTAAAATTAAGGATTTGTCAGTTGGTAAATAAGTTTTATCTGCAAGACTTTACTGGTTTTGAAAAAAAAACACTTAGAAATAGAACTTCACCATTATGAGCATAATGTAGTTCAACATTCAAGTTTCCAATGATTGTTAAATATTTCTGAATTGTGCCAATAGTTAGTTAGAACCAAAAAATCAACTATCTACCAACTTATTTTTCAAGTTATTGTGTTTCTGCTTACTCTTCCCGTTTGTACTGTAACTACAAAACGAGCATTTTCAGCCATGAATACCATCCAAACTAGGCTTCGCAACAAAATTGAAGATGACTTTTTGACGGATTTTTTTATGTTGTACATCGAAAAAGAAATTGCTGCGACACTTAGTACAGATTCAGTCATAGATGGTTTTCGAGATATGAAAACACGTCGGGTTCCATTTTGATAAGTGTTTGACCTGAAATTTGAAAGGTATTATGAAACAATTATCTATGTTTTTTTTTTTTTTTTTTTGTTTATCTTTTTCTTAAAACTGAATTGAAGTTAATTTTTTATATATTATTTTAATATATTTTAAATTTATACTTTGATCCCTCTCCATTCAAAATACTGGTTCTGTCCCTTCTCCAAATCTTTTGTGATTAAGCACACTAAAAAATGTACACATTTTTTTATTACGAGGAAAAAGGACTTTTTTGGATAAGTTCAGAGTTCTTATCAGATAAGCCAAACACTTATCAGTAGTGAATCATAGGTGCATTGAGCCTGGCCATAGTAGTAGCCAAAGGCTTCGTCTATATGAGACAGAGACACTAGAGTTTTTAAGGTAATGAATCATGTCCACGACATGTTTATAATGTGAACTCAGAAGTGTTCAGATGAATAAACAAGTAATTAAGATTGTCACATTTGAGACTGAAATTCATGTGGACCCATATCGCCTAACAACTAATTATTTCTTCACTATTCCTTGACTTCATTGAAAAGCACTCTCCATTGATATCTCTTACAGATTTGAATTTCAGGGTATCCATAATCCATAACTTTTGTCACTTTTTACAACTTTTTTAATGGATCTGATAGCCTTGGAAGTTATTCACTAATTTGAGTGTGAGTGATGTGGAGTTAGCTGGAGAATAGTCACCGACAAACATAATCCGAGTATATATATATATATATATTCTAAACTAATCAAATTAATTAAAATTGACCTCACCCCTTGCGTCATTCCACAAATGCAAAAAGACAAGGCCGGTTTAGGTAATATTTGAATGTCAATATATGCAGGCACAGCTAAATCAACTAAAACAACGTACGGGTTCAAGCAGTTTGATGTGTTCTGTCGGTGTCAAGCATTACTTTTCAGGCTTCTTAATTCCTCTCTGAATGTGTATTTCATCTTCCATGGTTGAGTGACAAACCTGTTCTATAGCTTCTTTTAAAAGAAAACCTTGTTTTATACAAGAACTATGTAATTAATTTACAAAGCTTTAAATTGATTAGTCTTTTTGGTAAATGATATCATAAAAATTTAGTAATGCCATACAGTAATGAATCATGGTCATGAATTAACGTACACATACATAAATTTTTTCTCTAAGCACATGTACCTGCATATTCACAACACTTGCCTGTTTCATTTGCACAAATACCAAAATCAATACTATCGTTTGAAGCAATAAAAGGTTTTCAAAGGGTTCACAAAGAACCAGATTTGTGGCCTTAAATACCTTGACTTTTATCCTCATAATTAATATTTTTCGTATATTATTGAAATGGGTTCTGCGTTTGTCAATAATGATCAGTCCCTAGGACGAGCCCACGTTCCCACCATATCCCTAAAACATTCAGCTATTTAACTAATCTCTTTTAATTATTGTTAGGGGTGTAGACACATCAAAGTCTCCATCTACGTGAGAAATCAAGAAACACTCGTATTCGTAAAAGACAAATTAATTTTCTAGTATGAGACAATATATAAAGTGCAAAATCTTCGAAATGGACACGTTTACGTAAATGGTCCATGCTCAAATCCTAACCAAGTTTTAAGCAGTATATTATATGATCATTAAACTACCACCGACTCTTTTGATTGCCTTAAATCATGCATTCAAATCATGATATCGTCCACGTGCATGCTGACATTTAATAAGAAATTAGGCGGTTTAACTTTGAAAAAAAAGAAGGTAATTTGATTACTAATTTTGTATTTCAAAACTTCACGTACCCTCTTAACTACCACCTGATTGATAATATTTTACAAGCTTTCAATTGTGACAATATTAATGTTCCCCCCAATGATGAAATTACCCTTATTAAAATAAACACAGAAAATACTAAAACTTCTAGAAAAAACAAAAAAACTGATATATATTATGGGTTTGCTAGGAGTTCTTCTCGTAGTGTTCTCCTGGCGTTCTCTCAATCTTACGTAAAACATGATTTAAGAAAAAATAAAATTGTAGTACCGTTTTTTACCAGCAGATTAATTTTTATGAGTTAATATTTAGGTTCTAATGCTTTAAAACTTGTTTTTTGATTCAAAACTAAAACCTAAGGATGGAAGGTTAACCCTTTAGAGATGGTACCACTCAAAATAGATTTGATCATTCTAAATTTAATACTAATGCCTCAATTTTGGTACTAATGCCTCAAACTTAGTGCTAATGCCTAAAAAAACCGGTGGTGGAAGCCACTACAATTTTATTTTTTCTTAAATCATATTTTATGTAAGACTAGGAGAACGCTAGAAGAACACTAGGGGGAGAACACCTAGCATTTTCCTAAATATAATTCAAGGGGTGGACAAATTTAAAATTAAAAAAATAATAATAATAAAAAATCCTTTTATAAAAAAAAAATAAAAAATCGATTTTTTTTTAATAAAAATTGAAAATTTTTCGTTTGTCTAAAAAAATTATATATAAGTTTTTTAATAAAAATTTCCTTTTCAAAAAATTAAAAGAAAGTAAAAATTTCCGTTTCAAAAAAAAAAAAAAAATTTCCTTTAAAATATTTTTTAAAATTAAAATTTTTATTTTTTAAAAAACAATAATTTATTATTATCGAATTTATAAGAGTATTTTTGTCTTATTGAAAAATCTATAGGAGCCTTTTTATCTTCTTATTGGTCTTAAGGAGAATAATGATAATGTTTTAATAATTTAGAAGGACATTATTACAATTAAAAATTAAAAAAAATACTATCAATTGAGTCACAGTTTAAGAGTAGTACGTAAACTTTTCTCGAATTAAAAATATCTCGTTGTAACTTTTTGTCTTGCCCTCTATGGCTCTATGTATAATATTTTCATTGAGCCGCCCGGCACGTAGCCAAAAGGAATAGTTACATATAATGTTACCTCCACTCAAATATCCCCCCTTTCCTCAAATTTCCAAGTTTTCAACTGAGAGGGACCCAAAACAGACCCCACTGTTACCTAAAATTTAAGAAATTATGCATCTTCCCAGATTACGTGTGGAAAGAAAGGCGCGACTTTGACACCCTACACAGGCTACACTGCCGACGAAGGCGCCAAAGACATTATAAAATGGAGCCCGTTTCACTTGTTTTCAATCATCGGGATTGCCAAATATCATCATGTCTTACACACACTTCCTACTGCTGTTCCTTGCCGTGGCTGCTCTCACGGCCACCCCCTCCAATGCCGATTACCAAAAGCCACCAACTCCGGTTTACAACCCACCCGCCCCCATTCACAAGCCACCAACTCCGGTTTACAATCCACCCGCTCCCATTCACAAGCCACCAACTCCTCCTGCTTACAAACCTCCTCCGGTGAGCAAGCCACCCACAGAACACAAGCCACCAACTGCTCCTGTTTACAAACCCCCTCCGGTGAGCAAGCCACCAACTGCTCCTGTTTACAAATCCCCTCCGGTGAGCAAGCCACCCACAGAACACAAGCCACCAACCCCAGTTTATCAGCCACCTAAAGTAGGGCATCCAACTCTACCGCCCAAAACAGTAAAACCACCACCAGAGCACAAGCCACCAACCCCGGTGTACAAGCCTCAACCACCAACACCACCAAAGCACCTGCCATCGCCGCCTTATGGCCACCCTCCCCCGGAGAAAGGTCAAGATCCTCATAAGCCACCCCGGAAGGTTTTCCCTCCACCACCATACGGGAAGCCACCTACCACAAATTAATGCCTAGTTTGCACCGCAAGCCTTCGACGCATAGCCAATAGAAATAAGAGTTGATGATGTACCACTCATTATGGATGCTTCCTTGTATCAAGCATTACTAGTAATAAGGTTTTCTCAGGTCATTAGTTGTTGCAGGCCAGGTTGTTGGGCTTGTAACTGTCTGAGCACATCCGAATTTTCTAATTTAAAGCATGCAGTGAGTGCAATCGTCAGTATTTTATGGCTATCCATAATATATGTTTCTTTTTGCCAGTGTGTTTGTGCTTTTCGACATAATAGTACCTGCTAATTAAGGTCAATTAAGAAAATTGGTTTTCTTTTTGCTGCATGGAGATTTGGTTGGTGGAGAGAAAAAATAGAAAAGTCATATTTAGTAATGTAATGATGAGATATATACGTACTTACTAATTATCTTCCTCTATCTATCCTGTTTGCCAAATCTCGAAAAAAAAAGAAAAAAGAACTAGGTTATTAGTTAATACTAACAAACTGGGATAATTAAATGATTAAATTAATACTTTTTTATTAATTTAAACTTTTAAAATAAGTAATAATTTAAATAAGAATAAGATGATTTAACAGTAAGATATTCTCAAAACCAGGCCAGAATTTCGCTTAAAAATTTCAGAATATTCTATGGGTAGTGAAACTTGACAATCTGCGCCTTGCATGTGACTAATTTGTTGTCAATTTTAAAGCAAGATTAATAAGAAATTGTTCTACTTCTGGCGAGCGTCTTGTGTTAGCGGTATCAAATGAACACTGTGAACCAAATTGCGTGAATACCGAGGAACATCTATATTATAGCTCAAGAGTTGCCAAACGGGAAAATTAAATAATAAACGAAAATCTAGAAAACTTGTCCTCAGGATAGTGATGATGATGATGAACCAGTAATTAAGGGTGCGATTGAAAATATTGAATGCCTCTCCATTAACGTGGCTTGCAAGTTTGAAACCAGCATGGATCGAGGAAACATTTTACAAGAAAATTGCAACACAATCTCAAAGATTTTATTGTCATATATATATGCTCCCCCCTTTAGTAATTATGTCGCGTTTATACCTCGGTTACTTAGTAAAACACAAATTAAGCAAAGTTTAAGGGGGAAAAAACCAGCATAATCTATCCCATGGTTTGAGCTCTTACAGTAGTAGTTAACTGTTAAAGGATCGCATGGGATCCAACCTATATCTCCTGTCGTTCTAAACAGAATATGATGCACCACAGTCGACAGTCGAAACCTAACTTCCATGTCAATAACTAGGAGTTGAACTATATCTCCTGTCGTTCTAAACAGCAAATGATGCACCTCATTCGACGGTCGAAACCTAACTTCCATGCATGTTCCATGTCATTGGCTAGGAGTTGAAAGCTGAATCATGAAGTTGAGTAGTGTTACTTTTCACAACTATTTTACATGGGACGTGATGCGATAAATGGGCATAAATAATAACATTACTTAATAGTTAGATTGCAAAAGCATCAATTAGAAAATAAGAAGAAGAAGAAGAAAAATGTTGGAAAAAAGGTTAATGAGGACCGGAGAAAAAACAAATGGTCGCCGGCCACTGCATTAAAGTCAGAAAAGCATGGCACGACTACAACAATGATATTAAAACCAACAACACCGACAATGAAAGAAAATAATTGAGGAAAAAAGAAAATGTGACAGAATAACTCGTACACGTCACTGAGAGATTTTTCACATTTAAGTTTTTAATTTTCTATTTTTTTCCAGAATAGAGTATTACTTTGTCGTTTGTGAATGCATGATTTTAAGAGTATGAAAATGGAGTCTTTATATGACACTATGCGCGGATTTTGTTCTTTATAATTTAGTTTTAAATTTGTTTTTAAAAGTAATCTTCTTCAAAAAGAAAAATAAAATAAAAAATTGGAATAGTAATAATTAGAAGGATTTCTTTCTATCTTTTAGTACTATTTCCCACATATATATTCTCAGCAACAAAAGTGAAACAAAATTCAAAATTATTACAACATATTGACTAAAGAGAGAAACTTTCCACGGTGAATTCAAGGCCTATAGCTTATTTTATTTGCTATTAATATGTATAAATGGTAAGTGATCTCAGCATAATCACGCATTATGATTACTTAATGAGTAATTCTATAAGCAACTATTATGTCCCTCTTGTACCACTCCAAAAATGAGGTAACTAATTTTTTTTTTTTTTTTTTTGAAATATCCACATAAGAGGGAGAAAGAGAATTCGAACTAGTGACCTCCGCTTCATTAGGCGTGATCCTAGCCGATTGAATTACATTTTGAAGACGAGGTAGCTTAATTTTAAAATCATTATTTGATCAAAATTCAATGATAATTAATACAAGTCCAATGGTAATTTTAGAAACGATGCATGTCAATATTGGAATGGCACGAGAGAGACTTCTAACATTACTTCAAGCTAATAAGGTAGTATCAAAAGCATATTGATCGATCATAATAAATTTTAGATATATGAGACATGCAATTAGTCCTTCTTTGTCCAACTATCGCGAATTCACCATTAGATTTCTGAGACCCAGAGTTGGATGAGAGAGGACCAATGGGGAGGAAAAGAATCATTGTTCTTAATTTAGTTAATTACATCCCATCAAACTCAAGTTGGTAATGTAGAAGCCAACTTGAGTTTGGAAACAAATTAAATCACGAAAATAATCAGGTAAATGAGCTTTAATTTGATGAACACATTAGCCAGCTAATTATTATATGCTAAAAAGACAAAAGACGGAGAGTTCCTAGAGGAGATGATGGTGCACAAAATTGCAATTGATCTCATTGTGTTCGATGCGTTTGGGGAGGATCACATCATTATGAAAAATTTGAACCGCGTTGTCATTAAAAATAAGAGAGCTAGACGTCTCAACAGCACCCATGTCAAGTAAACTCAGCAGAATCAGATTTTTATTAGGTCAATAAAGTCATCAATTTCCAGAACATATTCCGAAAATATTTTGGATATATTCTAACAACTAACAAGTGTAGTCATTCAAACGATCGAGGAAGTTCCTGGCAACTATCTATATATTGACATTTGACAACAATCAAAGGGTAAAAGCTATTTGTATGGTATAAATAGTGAAGAAAAGAAGATTTTAGAAGATCGATGAGAGATTTTAGAACCGACACACACCAACCAGAATCGTGTGATGAACAATAATGGAAATTAACTGTACTTGCAAAGATATCACTCACAGAAGATAAAAACAAATTAAGGAGAGATATTAACATAACATTTAATGACCTGCATGATCATTACGACAGATACAGAATATGCCATGGTCCAGTACTCAAGACCCTCGACAATCATTACTTTAGTGCTCTTGAAGCGGATTCCTTGTCTGTGGAAAATTGCAAAACATGGTGAATGTTTGAAATTTCAACATATATCAAAAGTAAGTTGTCAATAAATGCAATTATATTGCACTATTGGAGCTAAAATATCAGTGACTTGGGGCCTTACCCTCTGCCCACAGTATGCTATCCTAAACGACAAACTGATCATGATAAGGACAAACCAAAGCTCCAACACCACAACAATATTCCACAAAGACACTTGATTACATTATAGAATATAGCGCTATGCTTGTGCTTACTTTGTTTTGTACATTTCTTGCAATATTCTTCATGGTTTTAAATTTTAATCTCTATAATTTTTCTGTCAATCGGGGTGTTTGTGGGGAATTCAAAATGTTTTCATTTTAAAGTTTTTTCCGTTTATTGCCCTCTTTGATATATATATATATATACACATACACATTAACTGCATGTATGCATTTCTCACTGGAATTTTGTCTCCGCATTCTAAGAATAAACCGTTTTTGTTTATAACTTTTTTACACCATCTTTCATCTGCCAAGTTGAAAGATGGTATAGAAAAAGAAAAAAAAATAGATAAGGGAAGCACTGCTCTTTTACTTTTCTACTTTAACGAAGCAGCACCCGGCCAACGTTTAAACTCAGCTTCTAAATTTTACAAGAGTGCTAGGTTTATAATTAAATTTTACAAAAAAAAACTTTTATAAGATGATGTGGCACAACATGACTGAAAATGAGGTAAATTAAACTTTGAAAAACTCAACCATATTGTAAAAATTTCTTTGCAGGCCTAGCGTATAAGTTATACGCATGTTATTATTTTGCGGGCACTAGATTCGTAGCCCAGCCTACTCTCTCTCATAGTGCCTTAATATGGTCAACTTACATGTCAAAATTTGTTCTCCGAGTAAAGTTTCCAACAGTTGCTTCCACTTACTTCCTTTGCGACTTTAGAGGTTACCATCTATGCCACTCATCTCATCCAATTTCCATCTAACATTGCACCAATTAATACTTCATCTTTACAATGGTGCCTATCACATTAATGAATCATACCAGCTCAGAAAAAAATGGATCTAACCTAGGGCCGGCTCAATCCTTAATGCAACTTATGCGAGAATTGGGATTCTCTCCATTTCATTTGAACTGTATAATATCCAGTTCATTTGAACTGGAGAGGATCTTGATCCCGCATGTGGTCGTCTAATGCTCTTAATCAATAGTTAAAAATAAATAAATAAATAAAAAATAAAAAATTAGGTACAAATTAGTTTAATACGTTGTCAAATATCTCTTAGCAAGTGAGAATCATTTCTTCTTTCAAGCGTACAGTATATATATTCATTGGCTCTAGACATGTAATCATTCCATTTCTCTTAAGTGTACAATTTACGTTCATAAAGAATAGACTTTCCATGAAATTTTTCAACGTACGTATAAAAATATATTCTTGGAATGTCAACTTGTTTACTTTTCCATTTTCACATTCGTCAATTCCAATTTCAACTTGTAGAACATGAAAAATCTTTGTCTCTAAATGCATGTGCTCTAACATTAATCTGAATTAAATGTTTAAAAGAATATGGAAAGTCTTCAAAATGCATAAATTTCGATTGTTTTCATTTTGCAAAACATTTATAATTAAACGTATATAACTCTCAATACAAATAAATAAATAAAAACAGCGTAGATAACTCTTAAACGTCTAACATTTTTTGACATCATGTTCCATTACAAATCACTCTTTATAACTTTCAATTTTCTCTTTAATTTTTTCTTCAAGTCTTATTCTTTCAAGCTCTTAAAATCCTACTTAAGATCGACATTGTCAAAAGAAAGATGACTGATTAGCCACATTATCTGAGATGTTAGAAAAACTTGAGTACAGAAATTTAGAGCAATATTCACATCCGGCTTAGCAATATTTAGTTAATATTTAAGAAAAGAATGCTTATTTTTTTTTCTTATTTTAGCTATCTCACTTTTTAAGGGTTAAATACTTTATTAGTACATAGGTTTGCATATTTTTATTTTTTCCCACCTAGGGTTCATATTCTATCATCAACGGTACATGACTTGCAGGAAAATACCAACTTAATACCTCGTTAGGTTCTGTCACACGTGTCATCCTATAAAAATGTCACGTGTCCTAAAATTTAAAAATAATTTAAAAAAAAAAAAAAAAAAAAAAACGAAACCTTAAAAACAAATTTTGAAAAATTCGTGGGGTGGCCGGCCACCCTATTTTGGCCAATGGGAGTGGCTGGCCACCCCCATTTTGGTCATTGGGTGGCTGACCCACCCTCAGAGGCCTTGGGGGTGGCCAATGGCTATCCTGGGGGTGGCTCAAATGACCAAAATATGAATTTTTCTTTTTTTATTTTTGAACTTTTTTTAATTATTTGTTTAGAAAACGTGGCATTTCTATGTGACGACACATGACATTCCGTTAGGTTCATATCCTAGCTATCATCAATGGTACATAACTTGCAGGAAAAGACCAACTTAATATCTCATTAGGTTCCGCCACACGTGTCATCATATAAAAATGTCACGTGTCCTAAAATTTAAAAATAATTTAAAAAAAAAAACCCTAAACCTTAAAAACAAATTTTGAAAAATTCATGGGGTGGCCGGCCACCCTATTTTGGCCAATGGGAGTGGCTGGCTACCCCCATTTTGGTCATGGGGTGGCTGACCCACCCTCAGAGGCCTTGGGGCTGGCCGATGGCTATCTGACCAAAATATGAATTTTTCATTTTTTTTTTACTTTTTTAATTATTTGTTTGGAAAACGTGGCATTTCTATGTGACGACATGTGACATTCTGTTAGTTTAGGCTAACGGAACCTAACAGAGGCAATAAGCTATGGTCCGTTTGGAATTGCGGTTTCAATAAGTGCGAGTTTAAATCGCTACTCTTTAAAATCATAGAGGCATTTGGTAAAATATGTTAAAAAGTACTCAAATATTTGTTATGCAAAATCGTGATTTTGATTTAAATTCACGTCTTTTCGAATAAGCACCTCCTAACTTGCTTATAGAAATCGTAGATTTTCTTTTCCCAATTTTAGATTAAGTGCTTTTTAAATTGTAATACTAAACGCCTTACATATTATGAGATCTTTAAAAACGTAAATTATTAGTACGAAATCGTAATCCCAAACGTACCATAAGTTGGTCTTTTCCCGTAAATCGAGTACCATTTATCATAGGATTTGAACTCTTGGTGAAGAAAAATAAAAATTTGTAAACTCAAGTGCTAATAAAGTATTTAACCATTTTTAAAGCACTTATATCTAACTTAGCATTTTAGCTATTCACTATTTCACTTTCACTTTTTAATTTCAAATATTATTTCTTTATTCATTTTCATTATTCCCAAAGAAGAGAGAATCAAAAGAATTTTTTTTATTAACTATGCATTGTACTTAGCTACCGTATTTAGCAAATCCTTAAATATTTTATTTTTATTTTTTTTTATTTTTGAAGGGAAATTCATCTTCATAAACAACAAAGAAAATAGAGCATACAAAGCAGAATTACAAACGAGGAAAATCCTCCCTCCATTCCTTGTTCACCCCCAACCAAAAAGCCAGTTTCACCAATTTGTGAGCTTCCATGTTAGCCTCCCTAGGAACAAACTCCACCTTGCAATCCGAGAATCCTTGAAGCAGTGACTTTGTATCCTCAATGATCAAACCATACACGTACTGACGGCCTGATGTTTCCTGGATGGCCTGGACTATCTGGAGAGAATCACCTTCTAGGATGAGCTTTTGAGTGCCCAAAGTTAAACTTAGCTCTACAGCCCTCCTTGCCGCAAGAGCTTCAGCTGAAGCTGGGTCCTGGATAAAGTCCATAGTTTCACTTAACATAGCTACCGTCTCTCCTTCATGATTCCTAACAATAACCCCAATACCAATTCTCTTCCTTCCCCCATCAACTGCCGCATCCTAGTTAGACTTGAGGGTTCCCGGTGGGGGAGGTTTCCAGCAAGGACTATCTCTTCTCCTAGGGATTGGGCTTGCCCTACGGGACTCGATGGATTTAAAAGTTTCCAGCTGGTCTCTGGCCATCCGGATAATGGTCTTCAGACTTGTGAACTTACCTCCAAAAATCGCCGCATTTCTCCGGAACCAAATGAACCTGGCTACAAGAACAACAAGTTGCACCTCCACCGGTTCGCACCTCTCCCACCAGTACTCCATAATGCTCAAGAAATCAGGGAAATTTTTTGAACACTTTTGGATTTTCACAGGGCCTTCAACCCACACATCCTGGGCAGCTGGACAGTCCCAAAGTGTGTGCACTATCGTTTCTTCCTCTAAGCAGCAGATCGAGCACAGTGGGTCTGGGCTAATTTTCTTCTTATATACTTTATCCTTCGTTGGCAAGATTCCACTGCAGGCCTTCCATAAGAAAGATTTGGCTGCTCTGGGCACGTCAATACTCCAAATAGCCTTCCATATGTGCTTGTTCTTCTCCCTGTTAGAGCTACTCCCCTTATCGATTTCAAATTTTTCTTTGGCTAAGTGGTAGGCGCTTTTAACTGTGAAAACTCCATTTTTGTTACATTTCCATATCCTCCTATCTACTCCACTCCTTGGACTAACTGCCATGCCACAGATGAGTTCAGCTTCTTTAGCCGAGAAGATGTTTTTAATAAGAGCCACATTCCACCAATTTGTTTCCACATCCAACAATGCACTCACCTTAGCATTTCTATCAATGATAGTAGCAGGAGATTGAAGGTACCCTCCGAAAGCCTTAGCCACCCATTTATCCGTCCAAATTCCAATTTTGGAACCATCCCCAACCCTCCAAGAAAGCCCCTCCAAGAGCAGGGCCCTTGCTTTCCAGAAACTTCACCAAATGAAAGATGGCTGTCTTCCAAGGGGCGCCTCAAGAAAGGAGCTCAAGGGGTAGTATTTCTCTTTCAGAATTCTGGAAGCTAGACCGTCAGGGTTTTGTAGTAACCTCCAGGCTTGTTTAGCTAGAAGAGCTAGGTCGAACCACTCCAAGTCTCGGAATCCCAATCTACCTTTGTCCTTAGCCTTCCCCATCTTACTCCAGCCCATCCAAGCAATGCAATTGTCTTTTTGTTTATGGCCCCAAAAGAACTTAGACATCAAAGAATTAATCTCCTTACACAAATTTTTGGGCAATTGGAAGACACTCATGGTGTAGGTAGGAATTGCTTGGATAACCGCCTTTAGCAAGACCTCTTTTCCAGCTTGAGACAAGAATGTCTCATTCCACCCTTGCATTCTTTCCCAAATTCTACTTTTAATCCCTGCGAAAGCTCTTTTACGTGACTGACCTATTACAGCTGGAAGCCCAAGGTACCTCTCAAAATTAGAGGTTATGCTAATGCCAGCAATAGAGGCTATAAACTCCTTGAATTCCACTTTGGTGTTCTTGCTAAAGAAGATGGACGTTTTCTCCCGGTTCAGTTTCTGACCTGATGCCTTTTCATAAACATCTAGGAGTTTTTGCACATTGCCCCATTCCACAAAATTGGCCTTACAAAAGAGAAGGCTATCATCGGCAAACAAAAGATGGTTAATTTTTGTCTCCCCTTTTGCTATTGGAAAACCAGAAATCTTCCTCTCCCTCTCAGCCTTATATAAAATATTGCTTAGGCCTTCCGCACATAAAATAAAGAGGTAGGAGGACAACGGATCCCCTTGTCTAATTCCCCGGGAAGGCTTGATGTGCCCATGAGGGATTCCGTTGATGACGACCGAATAGGTCACTGTCCGGACACAAACCATAATGAGATCAACCCATCTTAAATATTTTTTTTTATTAATATCTGATGTTGAGTTTGTTTTTTTACATAATTTTTTGCTCAAAATAAAGTTTTATCTATTTTGACTAGTAAGCCCAAAATTTATTGAGCAGGGCCTCTGCATTTATTGCCCATCGCACTCAAAATTTATTGAGCAGCCCCTCGCTTGTTATTTTTCGCCATAAAAAATGTCTTCAGCATATATATTTGCTACTAGTCTAAGATAGGATGTATTTGTTAGAGGGTTTTGGTCCAATCGTAACGAAAACTGGTTGATGTGAAATAAAAAAAATAAAAAAATCAAGTAAAAAAATAAGAATATTTAATATAAAAAAAAAAAAATTATTTTGTAGTGATTTTTTTTATTTAAATAGTAATAAAAATTAATTTATGTGATATAAAAAGTAAAAGAATATCAAAAAAATAAAAAAGTGAGATGAATAGTATTGAACGAAAATTGTTTGGTAAACGGGGAGTCATGAAGAATGATTGCAAATTTATATAGATATCATTTCACCAATCAGAAATTAATCAAATTTCCACCAAAAAAAAAGTTTTATGTAATGCTTTTTTTTTTTTTTTTTTTTTTCCTATTCAAAAAAACTAAGAGTAGTTTCTAAGTTACTTTTCCTATGAGTGTTCTTTGAATATATTAATTCTACGTATTGTACTTAGTTAAGATTTTGGAGAACAGTAATTCTATTAGTACCAATCAAGTTCGAAATGAACTCATGTTAAGGTAGGTTTAACAAATCTGACAGTAGATATATCCTTACTTAATTTCCAAAAAACAAAAAAAAGGAAAAGAAAGATATATCGGTACTTGAGAAGAAAATTGTTTTGCTATCATTCTGATGATTGAGCACAAATGATGAGCGGATAAATGATTGTTATGTAGCGATTTTAAAATATAAAAACTCGTCGTGGACAATTAAATAAATTAATACTAGGTGTGAAAAAATAAATTACAAGTCTTTTTCTTTTTTTATGTTTGAAATGATAATTAGTGAGGTTATGATAGTGGTTGCTAGGAAGCCTCATTTTTGTTTATTTTGAATCTCTCTTATATTTGTTTGGAATTTCTTTATATTATCTTTTGAAGCAACCAATTTTCATATCATTACCACCCCCCCAAAAAAAAAAGCCAATGTGCCTTTTTTCTATTGGATATATACTTTACGAGTTTAACAGTTATTCTGATGATTAATTAAGCTACTATATATAAAAAGATGTGATAGAGAATTGTTAATATATATATATATATAGATAGTCTTTACATATGTTGATGCATACCGAATGAGTCGCATGCAGCATTTCAATTTCCCTGGACCCCTACGTCTCGTTACCATGCATAATGCCTTTAAATGGTCCAAATTAAGTACTGTAGTAGATGCCAAAATTTGTCCTTTGAGTAAAGTTTCGAACGGCTGCTTAGTTTTTTTCCACTAACCTCCTCCGACTTTAAAGGGAAACCATTCATTAATTGATCAATCCTTGTACTTTTCTAAGGAGCAAACCTCCATCGGATCAAACAATATACATTGGCACTAATTTTCCAACATTACGACTCAATGGAACCGAACAATACCTATCACATTAATGAATCGTACCAAGAGGAGATGTAAAGTGTGAACCTTTTGGTTTGATTTCTTCTACTGTATGGAACAAAATGAACCATCTTTTGACACGTATAGTGCTGCCTATGATGGCATCAAACCAGTATAAAAAGGTGTTCATGCTTGTTATTTTTAAGGGAAATTAGCTTTACCCCCATGAACTACCACTCTCTCTCCATTTGCCCCCATGAACTATCAAGGTTACTTTTTTTTTTTTTTTTTTTTTGAGATGTCCACGCAAGGGTAGGGGGAGGGGGGATTCGAACTTGTGACCACAACTTCATAAGGCATGATTCATAGCCGATCATGAGCTACTATTTCGTTACTAAAGACCTCCTACCGTCAGTCAAAGATGTTAAATCGAACGGTCAACTGTACTGTTCACGACACTATTCTGTCAATCAACAACACTGTTCATGTTAACTGTCATGTTTAACGTCCTTGACTAACAATAGGGGGTCGTTAGTAACGAAATGGTAGTTCATGGGGGGTCTTAAGTAATTTTGGTAATTCATAGGGGTAAATGAAGAGAGAGTGATAGTTCATGAGGGGCAAAGCTAATTTTCCCTAATTGCGCCATCAAAAAATGTCTTCTGCAATATACTTGCCACTCTACTTGCTCCTTGGCTTGGTGGCTCTTGCCACTTCAGCTCTTGCTGATTACTACAAGCCGCCTCCCAAATATGAGCCTAAGCCACCTACTCCTGTTTACAAGTCTCCTCAACTTAAGCCGCCTCCCAAATATGAGCCTAAGCCACCTGCTTCTATTTACAAGTCTCCTCCACTTAAGAAGCCAGCAATTCACAAACCTCCTATAGTGGTACGACCACCGCCTTATAAAAAGAAGCCACCACCACTTTATGGACACTACCCAGGACACCCTCTGGTGGAGAATGTTGAAATCCCATACAAGAAGCCACCAATTTACATACCACCGCCTTATAATAAGAAGCCACTAGCACCTTATGGACACTACCCAAGACACCCTCCACCACGAAAGGTGTATCCTCTGCCGCCACGAAGGGTGTATCCTCCGCTGCCGTCACCATATAAGAAGAAACCCACCCCACGCTACAAGCCGCCCTACAAGCCCCCACCACCTGTCCATCAGAACTGATCAGTTTATATAAAAATGATAAATTATATGCATCCTAGAAATAAGAGCAGTTGAGTTGCCAACTCATACTGCGCATCTAGGAAATCATTTGCCATTAGCTTAATAAGTGAGAAAAGCTAGCTTGTGGCCCATGGGCATATCCTAGTTTCTCTAATGTAGAGGAGCGCGCTACTGCCTCCAACAGCCTTATTGATCTGCAATATATATAGTTTTTCCTTTTATTATGTGTATGCTTAGTTTCAGGTTTGCAATACTGCGCTAATTAAGCTCAAGAAATTACTGTGGTTTCTCCGCGCGCATATGAAAATTTTAGTTGACGTACAAACACGAACAATAATTAAGTACCGTCACTAAACAAACACATGTTTTAAAGACATTTTTTAATGAGGTCCCTTTTTTTTTTATGAGAAAATGATTATATTTGATAAATCAATCAAACAGAGAATGCATGTTGCTCTCTCAACAAAATATCACAGATACAATATGGAACTTTCTCCCTTCAAATCTTATCTATGACACCCAGTTTAGCCAAATTGGCCAATTTATGGGTTGCCGTATTAGCATCTCTACTCACATAAATACATTGCCATCTACGTAGAGAGTGAAGAATTCCTTTAATTAAAGACCAGATTTCGTGATACTTTTCGCTCCTGTCACCAGCCCCTCCGAATTTCTGACAACAGTACCCACACCCAACCTTTCCTTTGCTTTATCAATACCCACATCCCAGTTGGCTTTATACCACCCCATGACTGGAGCTCTCCACCTCACATGGTTTTGGTTGTGGGTCTCATCACTGGTTGGTTTTTCTTCCATTCTCGCTCTTTGAAATTCTTCAATGCCCTTCACCATCTCCCTTATAAGACATTTGGATGGGTAAAATTCCCCGTGTACAAATTCATTTCTCCTTAGCCAAATCTTGCGTGCCAATCCCACAAAGGTTGTAAACACATCCACCCCATGGTTCTGTAAAATCTTTTCAGCTAAGCTCAAGAAATCCGGTTCTTACAGACTACTCTTTGGAATACCCTGTCACTTGCTCCCCAAACGTCTCGCACCGATGGGCATTCCCAAATTATATGATACACTGTCTCAGCCTCCAATTCACAGATTGGGCAAAGGGGTTCTCTACAACTTTCCTTTTGCACAGATTTTCTTTGGTGGGCAAAAGATTGTGGCATGCCCTCTAAGTAAAGTTCTTTGCTACATTTGGTAAATTTAATTTCCAAATGATCCTCCATGCCTCATAGTCTCCTGCCCTGAAAGAACTCTCCGAGGTTTGTTGATTTTCACGTTCCTTAGCAAGGTAATAGGCACTACGCACCGTGAACGTACCATTCTCCGTAGCCCTCCATATCTGAATATCCCTTTGGTGAGTCCCCAAGACTGGAATAAATAGTCTTAATGGCCTGTAACTCCTCTTTGTTGAAAAGATCTTCCAACAGCTTCATGTTGCACCATTGAGAATCTTCATCAATAAGTTCATTGATTGTGGCCTACTCATGTAATATCTTTGGCTGGGACTGTATAGAGAATGTCGTAGGGATGGGGATCCACTCGTCTCCCCAAATTTTGACAAATGCACCATTGCCAATTTGCCAGATGACGTAGCGGAAGACTTGGTAACAAAAGATTAAGAGCTTCTTCGTCTCTTAATCAAGAAAATAAAAACACAACCCGCAGGTTGAAGATAAATCTCTGCAGAGATGATCGAGAGAAAACTCAAAGTTTTGATAATATTTCAAGATGCCTTCTGAATACACATTCATGCCTACTTATAGGAAAATGAAACACTTAGACAATTAATCTAGAAAGAGAAAAGATGGGCTAATAAATAAGGTAGACAAGAAATGATGGGCAAAGGACAAAAATGACAACACCGCGCCGTTTGACAAACACACATGCGCAGCCTTCCTCTGCAGCTTTATATGCGCCATTTAAGAAGTTCTCCCCTTTTTGTCAACAGATCAATTAATACCCTTAAATGCCTAGGTTTTCGTAGGATTTCTAACTTCATGAGAAAATAGTAGTCCTGGGTATATGTTATGCCCAGGTCAAAGGATGCGGAGGAGAGTTTTCCTAGGGTGAACAATGTTTCCTCGGGTGAACAGTAACCTGGTTGAAAAAAAAAAGAAGTTTCACTTGGGTGAGATGCCCGGGTGAAACTGTCCTACATCAGTCTCCCCTTGTTCGAAACAACTCGTCCTCGAGTTACAATCAAACTCTTCTGGTGGAAAATATTCAAAAATGTCCGCCACATTGAATGTTGAGGAGATGGCCAAATTTTCTGGAAGATCAACAACATATGCATTATCATTAATTTTCTTAATGATCTTGCAAGGACCGTATTTCTTATTCCTCAGTTTCCCAGAAGTCCCGGCTGGTAGGCGCCCTTTGCGTAGATAAACCATCACAAAATCTCCTTCTCGAAAAATTTTGGATCTACGCCCCTTGTTCGCTGCTTCCTTGTACTTGGCATAAGATTCTTCGAGGTGTTGACGTACTTCCTCGTGAGTTGACTTTACACGTTCCGCCAGATGCTCGGCTGCTATACTAGCTTCGGGTAACTTGGGCAGATTTGCAAGATCTAATGCAAGTCTCGGAGTTTTCCCATAAACCACCTCGAATGGTGCTTTCCTAGTTGACATGTTCACCATGTTGTTGTAAGCAAATTCGGCTTGAGCTAAAACCAAGTCCCACTGTTTAGGCTTATCTCCTACAATACAGTGAAGTAAATTACCTAAGGTTCGGTTCACAAACTTGGTTTGACCGTCTGTCTATGGATGGCTGGTGCTATTGAAATTCAATGCTGTATCGAACTGCCTCCATAGTGTTCCCCAAAAGTGGGAAAGAAATTCGGTGTCCCGGTCAGAAGTGATTGACCTTGGCACCCCATGCAACCTTACCACGTCCCTGAAGAAAAGGTTGGCCACTTAGACAGCATCTGATGTTTTCCTACAAGCAACAAAGTGAGCCATTTTGGATAACCTATCCACAATTACCATTATAGAATCAGCTCCTCGTTGGGTTCTTGGGAGTCCCAACACAAAATCCATGGATACATCCTCCCACGGTTGTTTCGGTATTGGTAGTGGCATATATAAGCCCGTGTTCTGAGTTTGTTCCTTGACACTTGGTATACTAGGAATCGTTGCACTAAATTGCTAACGTCTTTCTTTAGTTGCGGCCAGTAATATCGGTCCACTACCAAACTTATAGTTTTGTCTCTTCCGAGATGTCCTCTTAATCCTCCACCATGCAACTCTTGGATAACCTGCTCCCTTAAGCAACTTCTCGGGATGCAGAGTCGGTTTCCCCGAAAAAGATATCCCTCTTGGATATGCATTTTGGGTACAGGTGTCCCGGAAGTACAGAGCTTCTAGATTTCACCAAAATCTTCATCAGTCTCAAACAGTTCCTTGAGACATTCAAATCCGATTATGTCTGCCTGCAACGTCACCAACAGTGTAGCTCGGTGGCTCAGAGTGTCAGCTACCTGATTCAATTTCCCGGATTTGTGCTTTAAGGAAAAGGTGAACCGTTGAATATAAGATACCCACCGTGCATGCATCCGGTTCAGGTTCCTTTGGCTATAGATGAACTTCAACGCTTGGTGGTCGGTGTACAGGATGAACTCCCGCTGAATAAGGTAATGTTCCCACACCTTCAATGCTCTTAAAATAGCATAGAACTCATGTTCATAGGCTGACCACTTCTACCTGGTTTCTCCGAGTTTCTCACTAAAAAACTCAATTGGCTTCCCTTCTTGAGTTAGCACCGCCACAATTCCTACAATTGACGCATCACACTCAACTTTGAACAACTTGTCGAAGTCTGGTAGGGCTAGAATTGGTGTCGTGCATAGTTTATCCTTAATAAGTTCAAAGCTTCACTCGGCCTCTTCACCCCAATGGAATTTCCCTTTCTTCATACACTCAGTGATAGGGGCTACAATACTACTGAAGTTTCAAACAAACCTTCGATAGAAGGTTGCTAACCCGTGAAAACTCTGGACTTCACCCACTATCCCGGGTGTAGGCCATTCTCGGATAGCTCTCACTTTCTCTTCATCAACTCAACACCGTCTGAACTAACTATAAACCCAAGGAAGGGTAGTCGGTCCATCATGAAACTGCACTTCTTCAAGTTGATAAAAAGTTTGTTTTCACCCAGGGTCTCCATGACTTCCTTCAAGAGATTTAGATGTTCTTCCGGGTTGCGACTGTAAATAAGAATATCATCGAAATAAACTACAACAAATTTTCTGATGAGTGGTTTAAGTACCTGGTGCATAAGTCGCATGAATGTACTCGACGCATTATATAGTCCAAATGGCATCACCATCCATTCATAGAGTCCTTCTTTTGTCTTGAAAGCTGTCTTCCATTCATCTCTGGGTCTGATCCGAATCTGAGGATATCCGCTTCTCAGATCAATATTTGAAAACATACTTGCTCCTACCAACATATCAAACATATCGCTTATCCAGGGAATAGGAAATCTATACTTCATGGTGATCTTGTTGATTGCTCGGCTATCCACACACATCCACCAGCTACGATCTTTCTTTGGCACAAGCAAAGCTGGCACTGCACAAGGGCTCATACTCTCCTGCAAGTGCCTCTTCTTCAAGAGTTCTTCCACATGTTCCTGCATGATTTCATTCTCTTTAACACTCATCCGGTAATGTGGAAGGATTGGAAGGCTAGCTCCGGTATTAGATCAATGTAGTGCTGAATATCTCGCATAGGTGGAAGCAAAGCTGGCATCTCTTGTGACGCCCCGCCCGATGGGCAAATCAATTAACTAATAATTGATCCCATGGCACGCCATCTCAGCCTTGTCCTTCATAGAACAAGACCTCCGGGAATTCACTTTCCTTATCATAACGAGAAAACTGCAGCAATAGACTTTACCAAGACTATGGGATTAAGAGACAATAAAATATCACACAACAATACCAGAGATAAAGTACTACGTCACCATAATGTCATAAATAGTCACCAAATATACTAGTCATCAGACCATCATCAGGAAAATAGATATAACCCAAAATAACAAATGTCAACATAGTTCACAAAAGATCAATATATCAAAGCCTAGACTTAAGCTTAAGTAGAGTTAATGAAATTAAAATCTCTATCATATCTGCACAAGCAGATCCTCCAGTCTCCCACATCGAATGCAACTAAATAGGATCCATATCTTCAAAGATCACACGGATCAAGTCCAGAGCTAGCACCCATGTCTGCTCCGACGGCATCCTCTTCTAAAGCGGCTAAATCGTATAATAGTCATAATGGGAGATGAAACATAAAGGAAAAGGGTAAGTCTAAGAATTAGTGATTTTTAACGCAGATAATATCCATGCCATTTTAGTAATGAACTCAAATGTTTAATAAGCAAAAGCAGTTCCATCATGACAGTTTAATTTATACGTGATATATAAAATAGATGATATATGCATATGATGTAGACAATAGTTGTAGTTCAACAGTATGGTCTACCCGAGATATTACCCTTTCTCAGCATGGTTGATGCTATCCCGAGGGACCTATAGTATAATGCTAGTACCCCAGCCATTGCACAACATATTGTACGTAACCTTAGTGGCACGATCGCGTCCCACCTCGAGTGGCCCACACCAACTAATGACGTATGTCCTATATTGACCAAACCATTGGGAATGGTTGCACCTTGGTTGTGAAACCAATGGATCCAAAGCCCTCATATAACACACATATTGACCATAAAGCTAACATGTATAGTAAGCCCATGGCCATTTCTACCGCACGTACCGGTGTACCATGTCATACGATGCAAATTATCTTGTCTGTATTTTACATGCATATCATTTTACAAGTCTCACTTGGTTAACATGTTCAACACAATGTTTTTCTCAAAATGTCAGAGTTCATGTGCAATAAGTATAAGCTGTAAGAGTGGTAAAATATGCATATTTTCTCGATACATGATGAGTGCCTAAAAGTGCTTATTTGAACCCCTTAATTTACATTCATTAGGCTCTTAGTATTGTTAATTTCTAATGTTTTGGTGAGTTTTGGTGTTTTAGTATTTTGCAGGTTGTTAAGTTGCATTCGGGGCTAATGCCATCAACTCTGGGGCTTAAGACAGTTCGGGGAGCTTTGACAGCAAATTTGAGTTGAGCGATAATTCGCACCCGACGAGTCCCACCAAAACGACCATATCTGGAGTTGTTGACCTCCGATTGGGGTGATCTTGGTGTCTTTAGAAAGCTAACTCAAAGATCTACAACTTTGTATTTCACATGTGAGGGCTAATTCTGAAGGCAGTGCATTCGAACGCACGTTTTACGTTCGACGCACTTGTGCCCATCAAATGCCGAAATTCATGCACGAGTGCATTCGAACGCACTTAGTGCGATCGAACGCACCTTATCTGACCTGGCAGCACGGAAACCCTAAATTTAGCCTATAAATATCCCCATTTCTCTTGTAAACGAACCCTACGTTTGGAAAACGCTAGGAGGCGCCCCTTGTGGCCTAAATCCTCCCCGTTCATCACTGTAAAACCCTCTAAACGTCATTTTATCATTTATTTTATTTAATGCTTTTGTTTATTTTGCTTTAGTCTCCTATTCTTCACCATGTTTTTATCTACATGTTTTTATGCTTAGTTTAATACTCCGTTCGTCATTTAATTTTATGTTTATTCGTTTCAATACATTTTAGTGACAAAAGTGTGTTGATTGTTTTTTGCAATTCGTTTAACGTCAACTTTCGCTGCAACCGGAGATACATCGGATGATTCGTCTTCAGACCAATATCCGTTGTGACCTCTAAACAGTGTTTGCGTTGGTTAGTTCGACAAGAATTTGTAGCAACAATAGGATATGCATATGTGCTTTATCGACAGACGGATGTATGGACTAGTTAATAGCAAATAGAATACGCCTAGTAGCGTAATTTTTGTTGAAGTATGAACTAGGCATGTTTATATGTTGATTAAGTTGTGGTGAGGTAGATTAGGGACTTTAGCGTTTTTTTATTTCTTTGTTTTATTGCATTTTAATTTAGTTTATTTTTATGCACGCCACATGCTTGATATTGGGACTAGGTTAAGATAGGATTAGTTTAGGCACTTTAAAATTGGTTTTTAACGAAACACGATTCTCTGTGGGTTCGACCTCGCACTTGCACATCCGCTCATATTACAAACGACTCGTGCAATTGGCGAGTACAATTAAATTTGTACATCAAATTTTGGCGCCGTTGCCGGGGAATCGTTGTTTTGTTTAAATTAATTTTGCTTGCTTAGATTAATTTTATTTTTCTACTAGTTATTTTTATTGTGCATTTTTTTTTATTTATTTCGTGCTTTTGTATAGATAAAATTCAAAAAAATTAGATTAGCGTTTTTGCTTACTGTTTTTTGATTCTGTCGAGTCACTGGAATTTCGGCCTGGCACAGTGCGGTCGAACGCACTTCAGCCTTTTCCAGCATAGCCGCGTACCTGCACTTGCCTAGTACGCTGTTGCGTGCGAGCGCGCGCCTCTGACAGACCGCAGTGCGCCGTTGCGAACGAACGCACCTCTGTTGCGTTCGAACGTACGTGCACAGACTGAAACATTTTCGGCGTATCTGCGTGTCTGCAATCGATCGTGGTGCCCTGCGTTCGAACGCACATCAGTTGGCTGCACCAACAGACCCGAGGCAGTGTATGTGGTTCTGTTTTCCTTTTTTTTTTTTTTATAATTAATTATAGTTATTTATTTATTTATTATTCCTGTTTTTATTTGTTTAAATTGTTGTTTTTAGTTTTTCTTAGTTTAATTTTATTATTTAATTAGTTTATTATTTTTGTTAGTTTATTTATTAGTTATTTGTTTAGTTTAATTTTTTGTTAGTTTTTGTTTATTTTATTTTTGTATTTTGTTAATTGTTTCATGTGGGATATTTTTGAACTGTTTGGGTGAAGCATGAGTCTTCCGTTTAATTATTTTAATGTTTCCCCTAGCGGTAGGATGCCCAATCCTACCAATTTTCACCCACATGAACCATGTTCACACTGCTCGAGCCCTTACCATAGTATAGGTGATTGTCCGCATTGGGGACAATTTTCCAACTTTTCACATGAGCAGTTGAACACCAGTTTCTCCAGTTCTGGGTTTGAATCAGATTCAAATTTTTATAACCCGAACTGGAGCAACCATTCTGATTTTTCGTGGCAAGCTCATGCCACGGGAAATTTTGCTCCCCAGGTTGACGAACTGCACCATCCTGATTATCCGCAGTTCGACAACCATTTTTCTTCCCATTCATCATATGACTATCCTCCTGAGAAATCTTCCTTGGAAGACACACTTAAGGAATTCATGGAATTAGTCGGCCAACCCACCATTCCTGCTTCCCATGAACTATCTTTAGAAGACGCACTCGAGGAGTTTAGGAAAACAGTCAACCAACCTTGTCAAGAAATCATAGATGCCACTGTGGCAAACACTGAAGCAGTTGCAAGGTTGGAAGGACAGCTTGGTCATCTAGTCGCTGAATTCAACAGAATTGAGGAGGAGGAACTTCAAAGTCAAGAGATGGCAAGAGGGCAGTACATGACTGATGAGGATTGCCCCAACGATCCTCATCATGAGAATGTCCAAGCCAACACCACACTTGTTAGTGAGAAAAGAGCCGATGATCATGAGGAGGAAAAGAAAGAGGAGCAAGTTGAGCAATTGGAGCCCCCGCCAAATCCTAGTCTTTCCAACGACAAGGAAGTGAGTACTGAAGCTCACTCCTTCGTCACAATCCCTCTCGAGACATATCTTGAACCTCAAGTTTCATCTTTGCAATGTCTCGAAGAGCCGTCTTATGTAGAAATCTTTGAGGATTCACACTCACAAGATCACAAATCTAGGAACAGTGTTCCTAAGTGGATTCCTCGAAAGAAGGACAACTACATAAGATGGCGGAACATCCTTCCAGAGGGGTATCTAGTTCTAAAGAAGAAAGGATGGAAGGGATTGGTTGGACACCCATACGAGCGGGGAAGGTGCAGTTTTCTTTTTATTTTCCGCACTTTAATTTTTGTCATTTTCTTTTTGTTTTATTTTATTTTATTTTAGTCATAATGGGAGATGAAACATAAAGGAAAAGGGTAAGTCTAAGACTTAGTGATTTTTAACGCAAATAATATCCATGCCATTTTAGTAATGAACTCAAATGTTTAATAAGCAAAAGCAGTTCCATCATGACAGTTTATTTTATACGTGATATATATAATAGATGATATATGCATATGATGTAGACAATAGTTGTAGTTCAACAATATGGTCTACCCGAGATATTACCCTTTCTCGGCATGGTTGATGCTATCCCGAGGGACCTATAGTATAATGCTAGTACCCCAGCCATTGCACAACATATTGTACGTAACCTTAGTGGCACGATCGCGTCCCACCTCGAGTGGCCCACACCAACTAATGACGTATGTCCTATATTGACCAAACCATTGGGAATGGTTGCACCGTGGTTGTGAAACCAATGGATCCAAAGCCCTTATATAACACACACATTGACCATAAAGCTAACATGTATAGTAAGCCCATGGCCATTACTACCGCACGTACCGGTGTACCATGTCATACGATGCAAATTATCTTGTCTGTATTTTACATGCATATCATTTTACAAGTCTCACTTGGTTAACATGTTCAACACAATGTTTTTCTCAAAATGTCAGAGTTCATGTGCAATAAGTATAAGCTGTGAGAGTGGTAAAATATGCATATTTTCTCGATACACAAAATAGATGTGCAGTGCATGAAAAATAGAAATGAGCATTATGTGAGTTAAAACTCACCTGGATCGAAAAGCGTCTTTGAATACTCCAAAAGATCCGGGCTCTCCAAATCTGTGGAAAACCTTATATTAGTCCTAATTCCACTAAAAACAACTTTAAAGTAAGGAAAACATGAGCTATGGGACGGCTGGTGAAAATAGGGTTTTCCTGTCACACACTGACCGTACGTCTGGGCTTGGGGCCATACGTCCACCGTGTCACGAGGGCCGTACATTGGTCACAATACCGTACGTCAGCTATGTGGGTCCTCAAGGAGAACCTCATTTTCTCTCCACTATTCGCCTATTCTCCTATTCCTAAGGCTACTAGAAACACCCTAAAGCCTCCTAGTCTATATTACAACCTCCATGCAATGTAACAATGCTAAGCTTAACAAAAATACTAACCCAAACGAGATTCAAAGCGTAACTAAGCTAGCAACTATAACTAACATAATGCGAGCAACATAACGACGTGTTTACAAAGCTAAGGGTCGAACGTTACCTCCTTGAGACAAAGCCTCAAGAGTTTCGTCTTACGAACGTTTCGAAACACGTAAACACCTCACACACGCCCACAAAACACACTCAAAACATTTTGAAAACACTCTAGGAACACTCTGGTAGCCTGGGGCGTCTGAAAAACTTGTGAGGAATGAAGAGGGGTAAGGGGTATTTATAGGATAGGGCTGCCAACAACTCCCCTGGCATTGTAGCGAACATCCGGCCAAAGGGGCGTACGTCTGGTGGTTCTCACCCAGCGGTCCAAAGACTATCTCGTACATCCAGGTATTAACCAGAGGGTATTCAAAAAGTAGCGTTTGTCTGATAGTTCCACGTACGTCTACCTGTATGGTTTGTAGAGCGTACGTCCAATGGTCCCCACTGTACATCTGCGCTACAGACAACAGTGTATGTCTACCAGACCTAGCGTACGTCCGCCCAAAAGTCCAAATTACGCTCCTAGTGTCCTTAGTGACCCAAAGCCCAAATTAACTCTCCCAACTAAACTACTTATGCCTAGTTAATAATTTAGGTCACTACATCTCTTCCGAGGTGATGTCCCAGAATTCTTCCAACATCAAGCGCACAGGCTCGGGAATAGCTTGAATAGTTGGAGAGCTGATTTCCCTGGGTACTAAAGCGAGTATCCCCCGAGCACCCTTGACTTCTTCCAAAAACTCAATTGCTTCGGTTAACAAAATAGGCTGCTTCTTAGCCCAAGTAGGAGCAACAACCGAGTCTTCTTTCAAGGGTCAGAATATTATTTTCTGACCATCACAGAAAACAATATAGATATTGTCCCGACCTTTGTGTTGGGCATCCACATCATACTGCCATGGCCTTCCCAAAATAATATGGCAAGCATCCATTTCAACTAGATCACACAAAAGTGAGTTGAAGTAGTGTTTACCAATTGAAAATGTGAAACGACATTGCTCAGTAACTAGAGTCTCTGTTCCCCATTTGATCCATTTGTTCTTGTATAGTTTCGGGTGTCTCTTGGTTGTTAGACCCAACTTTGAAACCATTGCTTTAGAAACAATGTTCTCTCCACTGCCTTCATCGATGATGACATCACAAACTCATTGGTTGACAGTGCAACAAGTGCGAAAAATATTGTGCCTCTGTGCTTGGCTCTCTTGTCCTGGGACTAATAGTACCAATTGGATCACTAAGGATCGTGACAATAAAACCACTTCATCAGCAAAGGCTTTTGTGGCTTTATATCCGGGCATGTCATCCTTCGCTTCGTCATCCTCGCCATCCCTCGCTTCTCCTCCAACTTCAATCAGGTTTATCATCTATCTCTTTGGGCATTGATTAGATCTATGGCCTGGTTTATTGCACCTGAAACACTTCTCTGGTCCAGGTCTTGTGTAAGGATTGTTGGATGCTGGTATAGTCATCGGCTGCCTTTGTCCACTACTGCTACCTCCTGTTGTCTTTCCTCCGAGTGCCGAAGGCTAAATAGTAGTCCTGGTTGAGACCATTGGTTGCTTTCCCCGATTCTGCATGGCTCTTCTTGAATCGCCAGGGTTCCACTCCCATGTTGAAACTCTAGACCGCTCCAACTATTTCTCTGCATGGGTGGCTAGGCTAACAGCTTCAGTTAAGTGAAGACAAGTTGCATAGACACCTTGTCTTGAATCGGAAAACGCAATCCACCAATAAACCAACCCACTAGTTGGGCTTTAGTCTCCATAAGATCATTGCTGGCAGATAGTCGGTAGAAATCGCCAATGTATGCTTGGACTGTGCGAACTCCTTGGTGGCACTCTTGGTATTGTTGAAACAAACGTTGCTCAAAATCAGGTGGTAGGAATCGGGCATTGAGTAACCATTTCATCTTGAACCAAGATGTCATGGGTCTTTTCCCTTCCCTAGATCTAGATAGTTGCAACCTTTCCCATCAAGTGAATGCTCCTCCTTTAAACTTGTAAGCTACCAATGTCACCCTTCTTTCTTCCGAAATATTCATATATTCAAAGAATCTTTCCACCTCTATTATCCAATCAAGGAAATCTTCAATGTGAAGATGACAATCGAATGAAGGGAGATCAATTTTCATCCGGTACTCCCAGGGCTCTTCTCTACCATACTCTTGACCCCTATGTTGTTCACCATAAGCATCTCTATGGCCAATACCTCCGCGCCTTAAACCTTCATAGCATGCACGAACTCTGGCACCTCTACGTCTACCTCCTCCTCGTTCTACACCATATTCCCGGTTGTAGACTTCATCGGCATGTTCATCACTACTGTTGTCGTCATAAGGCTGGGGTTGGTAAATTGGTGCAGGGCATGGATGATGGACGGCCTGTACACTAATTCCATCATCTTTCAGGGCGTATCTGTCTCGGGGAAGTTGATTGAATCTTGCTTGCAAACGTTCCAGAGTCTCTTGCAACCATTGAACGGATTGCTGGAGAATCTGAAATTCGACTCTCGAAGGAGCCTCCCTGTCACAAACATCGTTGTTGAGGGGGTTGTCACCGAGGCATTGATTGGCCATAACCAGGATAAAGCCTGCTTTGATACCAACTGACGTAGCGTAAGACTTGGTAAGAAAATATTAAGAGCTTCTTCGTCTCTTAATCAAGAAAATAAAAACATAACCCGCAGGTTGAAGATAAATCTCCGCAGAGATGATTAAGAGAAAACTCAAAGTTTTGATAATATTTCAAGATGCCTTCTGAATACAAGCTCACACCTACTTATAGGAAAATGAAACACTTAGACAATTAATCTAGAAAGCGAAAATATGGACTAATAAATAAGGTAGACAATAAATGATGGGCAAAGGACAAAAATGACAGCGCTGCGCCGTTTGACAAGCACACATGGCAGCCTTCCTCTGCAGCTTTATATGCGCCATTGAAGAAGTTCTCCCCCTTTTGTCAACAGATCAATTAATACCCTTAAATGCCTAGGATTTCATAGGATTTGTAACTTCATGAGAAAATAGTAGTCCCCGGGTATATGTTATGCCCGGGTCAAAGGATGTGCCGAGTGGAGAAGAGTTTTCCTCGGGTGAACAGTACCCCATGTATAGTAACCCGGTTGAAAAAAAAAAGGTTCACTCGGGTGAGATGCCCGAGTGAAACTGTCCTACATCACCAGATTAGGCCTTCTTGGATTAGATCTCGAGTGCCACTAATGCTTTTCCATGCAAATGATGCAGTCTTACTCACCTGCACATCAAAAATACTGCTTCCCGAATAGTACTTGGCCTTCATTATCCGTGCAGTTAGTGTGTCCGGATTTTTTAGAAGCCTCCATAATTGCTTTGCCAAAAGAGCTTGATTAAAACATGTAAGATCACGGAAGCCCATACCTTCTCCAATTTTCAGTTTTCCCATATTTTTCGTACTCATCTAATGGATTCGATTTCCATTCTCCATATGACCCCACCAAAAGTTTTGCATCAAAGAATTAATCTCCTTGCAAAGACCTTTAGAGAGTAAAAAGCGCTCATACTATAAGTCGGTATAGCTTGAATCATGACTTTAAGCAAAATCTCCTTGCCTACCTAAGATAGAAATTTCAGTTTCCAGTCCTGTAATCTTTTCCAAACCCGATCATTTATGCTAGCAAACGCCTTAGTCTTGGATCTTCCAACAAGAGCTGGCAACCCCAAATAATGATCATACCTTTGTGTGGATGGAATACCCGAGAGAGCAAGAATCTCCTGTTTCGTAGCCTCAGGGGTATTCTAACTAAAAAATAGAGAGGTTTTCTACTTGTTAAGGTGCTGGCCAAATGCCCTTTCATAAATCTCCAAAATTATGCACATTCGATGCCGATGCTATGTGTTTGCTTTGTAAAACAAAAGGCTGTCATTTGCAAAAAGCTAGTGATTAATATGTGGGCACCTCTTGGAGGTAGGAACCCTTGTCAATAAATCTTCTTGTTCAGCATGGATAAGATGGGAGCTGAGCGCCTACGTAGATAATGGGAAGAGCTATAGGGAGATTGGATCACCCTGCCTAATGCCACGAGTGGGAATAATTTTTTCCACAGGGACACCATTAACAATCATAGCATATTATACCAACCTTACACACATCATAATTAGTCTAATCCATTGGTGAGCAAACCCCATACACTTCATAACCTCCTCAAAGAAGCCCCATTCCACTCAGTTATAGGCCTTACTCATTAGGAACATGCACTATTGCAACCTCCCCAATTATCCTAAAAAAACGGCACCTTTGCAAAGTCTCCAATCAATTGGGGGATGTTCCTATAGTGAAAAAAAAAAAAATCTCCAATCATTTTGAAGAAAAAAAAAAGGCTATAGTGCTACATCCCCCTCTCCCTCTATCTTTCTTTCCTTCTCTAATCTATGTGTGAAATCTGACCTGAAAGATCACTTTTGGATCTAACTGCTTGAGTGGTCTTGCTTTTAAGCCAACCAAAAAAATCTTTCATAGAGAGATCAAAATCTAGATCTTATCTTATGCAACAATGAGGACCCGAAAAAGACATTCTTAAGAGGTAGTTCAACCGACTGAAACCATGCCTAACAAAGCAGAGGTCACCAGTTCGAATCCCACTCCCCCTCTTGTACGAACATGTCAAAAAAAAAAAAAAAAGATCCTGAAGAGACAAGTGACGCTGGTGGGCCACACAAGAAGGAGAAGAAGCTGAGGAAAGATTGTTTGGTCGGTGAAACAACCTCTTATCGTTATTATTATTATTAAGGGGATAAATGCAAAATTGGTCCTTGTGGTTAGCCTAAATTACAAATCATTTCATGTGGTATAAAAAATAATTTATAGACCTATATAGTTGGCCTAAATTACAAATCACTCCATGTGGTATAAAAAATAATTTATAAGTCCTTAAAGTATGCCAAAATAACAGTTTACTCCCTGAAATCAAATTTCATTAAGTAAATTTACAAAATCTGTCACTGGAGCATTGGAAAGATGCCTTCAAAGTAATGAGGTATCTTTAGGGGACTATCACGTCATACCAAAAAAAAAAATGTGACATGTGTTATTATGAATTTTTTACTTTAAAAAATGACAATTAGGATTTTTCCTATCATTTTATGACGTCAGCTAAGATTACACACCATGCCAGCTCTCACTCGACGTCATTGTAGTAACCCAAATATTTAACTAGACATAAGTGGCTTAGTTAGAAGGTTAATTTGAACTTTGGGTCACTAGGATCAGCCAAAAGGGCATTTTAGAAATTTATCTTTTAATGTGGATGTATGCTAGGGTTAGCGGACGTACGCTCTTGTCTTTTAGTGCAGATGTACGCTGAAACGCCGAACGTACGCCGCTTTCTTTTAATGCGGACATGCGGTGGTCCCCCACCGGATGTTACGCTCTGACAGATAGTACAATCGTACTTTGTGAACAGTACATCGGACGTACGCCAAAGTGGCGAATGTGTAGTGACCTAAATATTTAACTAAGCATAAGTCGCTTAATTAAAGGGTTAATTTGGACTTTGGGTCACTACGATCAGCTAGAAGGGCATTTTGGAAATATGTCTTTTGGTTTGTCTTTAAGTCAAGACGTTTGCTACTTTCTGGCGGACGTACGCTCTTGTCTTTTTCCGCGGACGTACGCTGGGGGACCACCTGAGATACGTTAACATATAGTACACCGTACTCTGTGAATAGAACAATGGACGTACACCAAAAGTATCGGACGTACACTACTTTTTGGAATACTCTCCGAATAATACCTAGACGTACAAAATAGCCTTTGGACCGCTGTGAAATAGTACCAGACATATGCCACTTTTGCCAGATGTCCACTGCATTTTGGCCCTATAAATACCCCCTCACCCCATCGCCCATTTCACACCTATTCCGCCCCTAAACCCCTCTCTTCACCCCTAGGTTGCTAGTAGTCTGTTTCGTGAGTGTTTGGTGAGGTTTCGTGAGTGTTTCGGTGCTTCCGGAGGAGGAACTCTTGAGGTTTTGCTTCAAAGAGGTAACACTCGATTTCCTTAGCTTTTTAATACGTCGTTATACTGCTCGATTATAATTCTATGTTGCTAGTTGTAGTTGTTAGCTTAGTTATGCTTTAATCTTCCTTAGGCTAGCGTTTTGATAGCTTAGCGTTGTTGTCTTTGCATGGAGGTTTCGATCTATGTTAGGAGGCCTTAAGTAGCCTTTGTTGGCCTTAGGATTCGAAGAATAGGTGGACAGTGGAGAGAAAATGAGGTTCTCCCTGAAAGGCGTCGAAGCGAACGTACGGTCTCGTGACCGGACGTACGGCCCGAAGTGTCACAGCGGATGTACGGCCCCGAGCCCGGACGTACAGCTAGAGTGTGACAGGGAAACCCTATTTTCACTAGCCATCCCATAACTCCTGTTTCCTTGTTGTAGAGTTTTGCTTTAGTAGAAATAGAACTGATGATAGGTCTTTTCTCAGTATTCGAGGTTATGGAGCCTCAAGGAATTTTGTTGCTTTGATGATCTTTGGTTAGACGTTCTGGTTATAATGTTTAATGTTTATATTACTTTATTACTTCTACTGTTTAGTATCCTCCGTTTTTTAGGAGTTGAGGTCCCGGAGGTCTTGTTCGGAGTGGAACAAGGCTGGGAGACGAACCGTGAAATTAATTACCTGTTAATTAATTCTCGGGACGTTACAGTCATATTGTTATAGTAAATTAACCTAATCTCTTATTTCCATAAAATTTTACCCTGTGTGTAACCCTCCATCATCTTCATCTTCGCTGCTTCACGTGCCGCTACATGTAGGTTTTTTTTTTTTTTTGCAGAGTATTCCTAATGGAGGAGTCAAATGATACTTTTATCTAAAATGACTCCTTAAATTTGTAAAATACCCCTTGCATTGGAGAAGCAACCAAAAAATAAATAAAATGGATATTTTATTAGATTAGGAAAAAAAAAAAAATTATATGTAGCGGCACTTTTGAATGAGCCATTTCATTTTTTGATTGTTTCTCACCTGTTTTTTATTTTCCTAAAATTTTCTCCTACTATTTCTCTTCTACATCTCCCTTTTTTCAAAATTTTCTCCTATTATTTATCACTTCTCATATCTTTTTTCCCAAAAGTTGAAATATATGATATTAAGGAAAAATACAATTCTTATAAAAAAAATAATATATAATATTTAAATAATATAGATAAAAATATTTTTAGGGATAAATGCAAAATTGGTTATTGTGGTTAGCCTAAATTACAAATAATTCCCTATAGTATAAAAAAATAATTTATAAGTCCTTAAAGTATGCCAAAATCACAGTTTACTCTCTAAAATCAAATTTCATTATGTAAATTAATAAAATCTATCACTTTGTCACGTCATACCAAAAAAAAATGTGACATGTGTTATTATGAATTTTTTAATTTCAAAAAAGACAATTAGGATTTTTTATATTATTTTATGACACCAGCTCTCACTCCATGCCATATTGTTAAAGTAAATTAACCTAATCTCTTATATCCCTAAAATTTTACCGCGTGTGTAACCCTCCCTCGTCTTCATCTTCCTCAATCACTTCACAAAATGCGATCATCAAATTCTCATAAAATGCTCCCAAATCGTGGCTAGGAAGATGAAAATTAGGGAGAGTTATGCACAGTTAAAATTTTAGGGATATAAGATATTAGATTAATTTACTGTAACAGTATGACATTAAAAAGTAATAGATTTTGTTAAGTTACTTAATGCAAATTGATTTTAGGGAGTAAACTGTTATTTTGACCTACCCTGAGGATCTATAAATTATTTGTTATACCACATGGAGTAATTTGTAATTTAAGTCAACTACAAGAAATTATTTGTTATACCATAGAAAATGATTTGTACTTTATGCCAACCATAATGACCAATTTTACATTTATCCCTTATTATTATTATTCTTATTATTATTATTATTACTATTATTATTATTATTATTACTATTGTTAGTTTTATGTTTGTTTTAAGAGAAAAATATAAAAAAAGTCCTCCAAACTAACAGCTGTTTTTTAAAGAGCTACACAATGTTTAAAAGGTGATAAAGTAAGCCATCAAACTATCAAAGTGTGTCAAAAAAGCCCAATTTATTTTTTAATTCCTATAATACCCTTATTCTTTTAAAAACTAAAATAAAAAATGTTATTAAAATTTTTTTTTTTTTTAAAAAAAATGCATATCCATTGACTAAATTGTTTTTTTTTTTTTAAGAAATAGTTTAGCTTATTTTTTATTTTATTATTTTAGTTTTTAAAATAATAGGGGTATTATAGGAATATTAAAATAAATGTGGCTTTTTTAACACACTTTGATAATTTTATGGACTACTTTAGTATCTTTTAAGCATTGTAGGGCTCTATCACAGACAACTAATAGTTTGGAAGCTTTTTTATATTTTTTTTCCTTGTTTCAATTTGTGGGGGTGTACTTTGGTTCAATGTGCCCTAAACATGCACGTGTATGAATTTCCTTGATACCAAATTTTCTCCGCATATATATCGATGTGAGTGGATCATGTATTTGTTGTGATTTTGCAGGAGTTGTTACAAGGAAAAGATAAGAGAGGGGGCGGGGGAGAGAAGAGTATTACTAAAAGAGTAACTCTAGAAGGCCTATTTTTGTCTTGTGTTTCCACTAAGAATGATATGACTATTAAAATCACCATTGGACTTTTAATTGATCATTATTGGATTTTAATCAAATAATGATTTTAATAGCCACATCATATTAGTAAGACGTACATAAGTAGGATAAAAGTAGGCCTTCTAGAATTACTCGTACTAATATCTGTAAGAAAGGAATTAAGGCTAAAAAAGCCAACCCATGTTCTCATCTTTCATGAAATCTTGTAGTAAAGTGAAGGCCAGGAGGCCACCCCCACCCCCACCCTCAAGGCCACTCAAGGCTCTATTTTTTATTTTTTATTTTTTTTTATTTTAAAAAATAATATTAATTTAAATTTGTTTTTTTTTTAAAAAAAAAAAAATTAATTTGAGTTTTATGTTTTATATGTTTATATATTTTATTATAAAAAAATTGGGATTTTTTAAGGGAATTTATTTCAGAAAGGCATGAGTTGGCAGTCCAAAATTTTTTAATCCTTAAGTTTTTTTTTTTTTGACAAATAACTCCTTGTATACGTCAAAACGACAATAAAATCCACACCGTCCAATTTTGTTAACTGTCATTACCATTACTGAAACGCACTGTTTTTAGAAGGTCCACGTCAAATTTTTTGGATTGTCCACTTGTCAACTGCGGACACGCTGGACCAAAACGCACTATTTTGGAGCCAACCAAAACGGTGTGTTTCATAAGCCTAAAAAGAGATAAACTTAAGGGCTAACAGAATATGCCCTTAACGATTCCTATGCGACATTGCCCAGTTCTCCCCCCACCAGCGCATCGACACCGACAAACCACCCACCCACCAGCGCAGCTCGAAAACCACCCATCCACTGAAGCACTGACAACCTATCCATCAGCTCAGCCTGAATATCCACCAACCCGATTCGTCGACGAAGCACAAAAGAGGCGAGGCGAGAGCGATGGAGCTCCTCCCACCGGCGCACCAACAACCCCCCACCCACCCACCAGCGGTCTCCGTCACAGATTTTTCTGGCCTAACCCACCGGCACTGGTATGAAACCCGAGATTAGGGCTAGGGTTCCGTTTCGAATTTTTTTTAGGGTTTTTTTTTAAATAAATAAAAAATTGTGTGGGTTTTGTTGATTGAAATGAATGGAAACATTTTTTGATGCCTAACATGTTTTTTGTAGTTTTAGGTTGTAGTTTTTAGTTTTTGAAGCTCAAAGACCTTTTTTGGTTTTACAAAATCCCCATCCCAAAATATGTCCATTATGTGTTCGATTTATACACACTTTATTCATGCCTGTTGTGTTGGAATATTCAATCGAAAGTTATTTTATTGATAGGGATTGGTAGTGGGTTGTTGATTGTAGTGATTTAGTGGTCCATGCATGTCTCAATTGCGGCCCTGGAATGAGAAAAAAAACTCTGATGTGGTTTTCCATTTGAATCTACTATGTGAATGTGAATGATCAGGTAATTGTAGACATTGAATAGCTATGTTGGATTTTCCTAACTGCATTTTTTATTAGAGCTAATGGACATATTTCTTCTTTAAAAGGAAAAAGATGATCAAGAAGAAGAAAATTATTGGGGAAGGATACAATGAAGCTGAATCCCACAGTGTGAGGCCAACAAAGGTTTGTGAATTTTATTTTATTTTGTGAAACACATAACACTTTTGATGGATTACTGCTATTGATTTAGGGGTTCATTGTATAATGAGTAGTCAATGTCGTCGGCATTTGTAATATTGTCGTTCAAAGAGGATGCCGAACCTGTGCAGTGTAGGTGCGGCCTTACAACCAAAATTATAATGTCCACAACTACAAAAAACCCTGGGAGGCTATTCCTTGGGTGTGCTATGTATGACCATAAAAAGATATTTTAAGTTGGCATATTTGGTGTTGAGAAATGGTTGTTAGTTTATAGTTGTTTGTAATTTTGTACTAATTGTCAGTTTCGGGTGCAATGACAAAAACATGGACAATGTCGTTTTTTTCAATGGTATGACGACGAAACATGTGCTCGCAGACGGGAGGTCCTACTTGGGTTGTATAAACAAGTTAACTCTCTTAAGGGTGAAATGTCAGCACTTAAATTCAGATTGAAGATCCAAACGTATATATTGGTTCTTTTGTTGGTGATATATTTATTGCTCATTTGTAATCGGTTCATGAGTCACCGAGGCATGAAAATGTTGTATTTGGGGCATTGATATGTAACACTCAATTGCATGTTGTTATCACCGAATTAGTCAAGCAAAACTTATTGTATCACCAAACTAAACTTATATAATTAAATGTGTTATTGTTTATGTTTACATTTTTGGAAACATGATTTAACTAATTATGAAATGGGACATCCGCAAGACTCAACTAGAACACGAAAATAATTGAAAGTGTGAAATAATATTGCTATTGAGTATTTGTCAAAAGGTTGCCAATTATATAGCATCATTGTGGCATACAAATTGTACCTGTCTTAATTACATAACACACTATACTCAAAATTAAGTGGATTCCATACATACTCGGCAGGAAAACATCAATATCCTGCAGATTGTAGCAAAAGCGCCCCCATTGTGATATACGAGTCTTAATTACATAACACAATGTGGCATAGTTATAGTTACATTCATCCACTAAATTAAGCAAATAAATAAAAGATGAAAAGTAGTTGATAATGACGTCATTGTTTAGAACTGAGTCCGCCTGCGTGTACGAATGCGATGTTGTGACGGTCCCGTCTCTGCATTCGCTTGTTGTTCATAATGAGTAAATCAGTTAGTAATACACAACATATTGCACAATTTTATGAAAAATAAGAAAAATAGAAAGAAAAAAAAAATCATCAGTTTTACCTACGGCTGAGTTGCACTACGGGTACGAGCACGAGACTGTGACGATTTCATCTCTGCATCCGCCTGTTGTCCATGACATATTAATTAGTTACTAATACACAACATATTGAACAGTCCAAAATTTTAAAAAAGAAAAAGTTCCTTGAAAAGTGTCAGTTTTACCTACGACTGCGTTGACTTACATGTACGAACCCTCGAATGTGACGACCCCACCTGAGCATCCACCTGTTGTTCAATAACATAGCATGTCATGTGACAAATCCCATCACAAAATGAAACATGAAAACTCTTGGGAAAAAAGAAAAAGAAAAAAGTGTTTGCCATCATAAACAAACGGATTGAGACAATAATTCATTTTAGTCGGTCTGATGCAATAAATCTCCATTAATCGAAGTCATGCATCAATTATCCAAAGGTCAGTTTATTCAAATTTCAAGACAAAAAAAAATGTAGAAACAAGTGAACAACATACTAACAATCAGGTCTACTTGGACATAAAATTACAGTTCAATCTTCCATCATTTTATAGTACAAAACTTTAAAATTTTAAAAACTTAACAGTATATGTTCCCCATGCTATTTTTGCCCAAGAAAAAAAGCCATGCATGAGTAAAGGTAAAGCCATGCATGAGTATCGACGCGTAATTGCCTCCAAATATTGATCAAACAATGTAGACAATTCCCATCATTTGTTCTTAGGAAAATGTTATGTATAACATAACATATCATGTGACAAATCCCATCATTTGTCATCATAAACAAATGGATTGAGATAAAATTACCGGTTTTACCTGCGACTCAGTCGCCATACGTGTACGACCATGAGGCTGTGACGACCCTGCCTCTACATCCGCATTTGGTTGAACTTGAGATCCCTAGAATGCAACACAACAGGCATAGAAATTTGTGTATATGGAAGCCCATAAATCAGTGAGGTGTTAAAATGGATTCTGAATAAATTTGTTTCTATGTTAGTTTATTTATGTGTTCTTCAAGACATGGATATTATCAAACTACACAATAAACATATTCTACAATCCTTTAATAAGGAGTGGCTTTATGGAAGCCCATAAATCAGTCCTCTAACATGGAGTATAAGGAAGAATATTATTCAACAAATTGCAAAAGCTCATGTATAAGGTTTAATGAGTAAATATTGAAGGTAACTACTTTCGCAACCAATTCCATAACCACAAACATTTATTCATATTTATCGAAATCAAAACACACACAAATTGAAATTCCATGCGAAAATGTTGAATGTAATCTTGAAAAAGGTCGTAGTTTTACCTGTGTTTTATCTGCATCATTTTTCTTCTTGATTGTCCTTGGTTTCCATCTCTTTCTATCCAGGTTCAACGGTATAGGACAACCTTTGTAATTGTGGCCCAAACCCCCACAGTTTGCACATTTCACAGTGTAACCACTACGAGTTAGCTTGTATGGGTTTGGTGGCTCATCTGCAGCTTTTCTCCTACTCACTTTTGGTCTCACATGAGCCCTTTGGTTGTTAGGCGGCTGGATTGCATCGCATTCATCATCAGTTTGCCATGTTTGTGGACCTTCCATGCCATAAATTAGACTTGTGTAGGCCAACATGTATTTTTCCATCTTTAGATTTTCATCCATATATTCCTCCGGTTTTTGCTTGTTCATGTAAATCGCAGCACAAGCATGGGAGCAAGGGATCCCACTCAACTGCCACCTCCCACATGTGCATGTCTTCTCATCTAACCGGACCAAACGGCATGCATCATACATGTGGTCGACCTCAAATTCTAGCTCATTCTGCCACCAACTGAAGCAATTTCTTACATCATTTTTTGCCTTCTCCAACTTCTTCTGCGTCTTCGCGCATATTATGAAATGGGTCGACCGGATTTCCTTTCTCTTCTGCTGGAAGCGTGCCATTAACAACCGATGAATATCTTCGCACATGGTAAGTATGGGCTTACTCCTAGCATCTTTAATCCATGCATTGAAGCATTCGGCCAAATTGTTCAACAACATGTCGCATTTCGTGTGGCGGCTGAAAGCATGTCTGGACCAGGATGCCGCAAATACATCACCTAGGTATTTATGGGCACCTTTGTCCATTGCTAGGATTTTCTGTATGTGCTGGTTAAATGCATGAATATTCGTTGCTCGTGCAGCTCCACACAATTCATCCTAAAATGACTTCCCTGTATATCCTCTCATTTTCAAATTGGCATGTAGGTGCCGAACACAAAACCGGTGCTCTGCATTTGGCAAAACAACATCAATCGCAGTTCTAAGCCCCTAGACACATTCGTAATAAAATAAACAAATATATGTTAATAAACAAATACCGTAACACATAATAAACATATACCATAACACATACAAGGCACTTAACCTAGGTTTAAAACAAAATGAACATGTTAATAAACAAATACTATAACACTGTTTATACCATAACATATGCAGGGCACTTAACCTAGGTTTAAAGCAAAATTAACATGTTAATAAACAAATACCATAACACATACCTTATGCCTGTCCGACATGATAACCCAACCAAGTCCGCCAGCTGGCCCGCATAAGTCCTCTAGTAAAATGGAAATGAACCACTGCCTCAAATCTCTTGTCTCCCCCTCAGCCACAGCATATGCAATGGGAAACATGTCATCGTTGTTATCCGTGCCTATGGCACATAGCAATTGCCCTCATACTCCCCCTTAAGATGGCAAGCATCTAAGCAAATGAAGGGCCGACAATCATTGTTGAACCCCTTCTTGCATGCATCAAGTGAGATATACATCCTCTGAAAGAATGCTCCATCTCTCTGTATAAAAGCACTGCTACCAGGGTTGGTGCTACGTATTGCATTTGCATATCTCCTTGTGAGGCGATATTGGCCGGAATGGCTGCCAAATACTTGCCGCAATGCCTCCCTCTTCGCTCTATTGCAACGTTGAATTGGCACATTTATGTTCAGGTCTCTCTTCACCCTCTCTTTCAATGCATATGGTGTCCATGTCGGATCATCTTTGAAGTCCTTCTAGAACGTACGCACAAGATACTCTACAACAACAACAAAATATTACCAAATAAATAAATACTACATAATGGAATATTGCCTCAATCCGTAATAATACAATTCAAAGGATATGGCATACCTAGATCACATCTTGTATTTTCAAATAGATTACCACATGAATGAGTAGGGTAGTCGGTTTTAACTTGAGTACAAGTCTGAGTAGCAGATGTAGAAGCATGAATCCTCCAGTGGCATATAGGTTCATGTCTACATACTGCACTAACCCTACTCCTATCATTGTGTGTGTATTTGTAATCGTACCCCTGTTGGACAACTTGAGTCTTTAGTGCCCGCTTGAAGACATACATATCCGCAAACTCTTCCCCAAGTTCAAATGTTATGGGAATTTTCAAGTCAAACTTCTCATTGAATTGTCTATACCGTTTCCTCCTCCCAACATCATCTGAATCACTTCCTTGCAAACTTCCAAGACCATCACTTGAATCCTCGGCCTCCCTATCCCCAAAATTGGCTCCCGTATCATTCATCCCCAAGTCTACTTGCTCCCACCAATGAGCTATTCCATCCTTTTCTCAAATGACCTCATCTTCATCGTAAAATAGGTCGTCCTCCTCAGATTCAGATCGTTCAATGTCACTCAACAAATCCTTGACCAGTTGATCAAGATCAACATCCATTGTGGTCTTCCTTGGCCTACCACGTTTGGTTTTTTGCTTACGGTTTGTGGGAATGGCGTTCACATCTGCACTAACATTGGCCTCTACACCCACACTAGTCGTACCAAAAATAAGTACTTGCCAATTACACGAATCGTTTGCAATAAAGTGGTTGTGTAAGTGCAAGTGTCGAACCCACAGAGAAACGTGCTTGTGAAAATCAACTTTATAATGCCTAAACTAATCCTATCTTAACCTAGTCCCAATATTAAACAGTTGGTGTGCAGAAAATAAAAACTAAATTAAATGCAATAAAACAAAGAAATAAAAATACTAAGGCCTAGAATCCACCTCACCACAATTAATTAACACATAATCATGCTAATTCATGCTTCCAACGACTATGCTACTAGGCATACTCTGAGCGCTAACACTTTGTTCATACTTCCGTCTATCGATAAAGCACATATGCATATCCTATTGTTGCTACAAAATCTTGTCGAACTAATCGATGTAAACACTGTTTTAAGAGGTCACAACGGATATTGGTCTGAAGATGAATCATCCGATGTATCTTCGATTGCAACGAATGTTGATGTTTAACGATTTGTAAGCAACAATCAACACACTTTTGTCACTAAAATGCATTGAAACGAATAAACATAAAATTAAACGACATAATAAGCATTAAACTAAGCATACTAACGTGAATATAAAATAATGGTGAGGCTTCATCTTCAACCTTAGTTGAAGATTAGCCTATAATCATAACAAGAAACAAGAGAAAATGAAAAGAAAGCGTTACTAAATTAAACTATACAAAGAGTGATGTTTAGAGGAGCTCAAGATTGTCAAACAGGGGAGTCCTAACTCCCAAAGGCGCTTCCAAGCATCCTTGTCCGTTTACAAAAGAAAGGGGGTATTTATAGGCTAATTTTAGGGTTTCAACGCTGTCAGGTCAGATAAGTGCGCTCGATCGCACTCGTGCGTGAATTTCTACATCTGATGGGCACAAGTGCTCTCAAACGCACATACTTCAGAATTGGCCAAATCTTATGAAACATTATTTTGTAGATCTTCGAGTTAGCTTTCCAAAGTCACCAAGATCACCCCAATCGAAGTTCTACAACTCTAGATATGGCCGTTTTGGTGGGAGTCTTCGGATGCGAATCATCACTCGACTCAATTTTGCCGCCAAAGCTTCCCAAACTGTCTTAAGCCCCAGATTTAATACAATTAGCCCCAAATGTAATTTAGCAACCTGCAAAACACTAAAACACCAAAACTAACCAAAACATTATAAATTAAAAAAACTAAAAGCCTAACAAACAAAAGTTAAGGGGGATCCAATATACAATATTTGACACCGATCACACACTCTCAAGCCCCTCCACAACGACACTTATGTTCTTCCCCTTGCCGGAAAAAAAGGAAAAAATAATAAATAAAAAATAATAATAAAAAAAATTAAAACCATTGTTAGGGAATAAAATATCAAATTAAAAGAAATAAAAATAAACTAAACTTCACAGTAAACCAAGATGTACCTCCCCGACCTGTGCTCGGTTGCATGCTTGGTTGCCCGTGATGTACAAAATAAAAGTACTCGCAATAGCACGAGTCGTTTGCAGTAAATTTTTGTGCAAGTGCGAGGTCAATCCACAGGGAATTGTGTTTCGTAAAAATCAATTTTCTAATTAAATTAATTATACTTTAACCTAGTTCTGCAGTTTCGAAGTTGGTAGTGCAATGATAACATAAACTAAATTAAACGATTTTAAATCAACAATGAAAAGAAAACACTAAGGTTTCAGAATCCACCTCGCCAAATCAAACAATGTACTCTCGCATTTTACGCATACAATCGATAATTAAAAGCATTTTAAACATCGTTCAATGATGCAAAAATTTAATTGTACTCGTCAATTGCACGAGTCGTTATGCAGTGTAGCGGGTGTGCAAGTGCGAGGTCGAATCCCATAGAGAATCGTGCTTTGTGTAAAAACCAATTTAAATCGCCTAAACTAATCTTATCTTAACCTAGTCCCAAAATCAAACACATGGCGTGCAGAAAATAAAACCTAATTAAAATGCAATAAAATAAATAAATAAAAGTGCTAAGGTCCCTACTCTACCTCACCACAATTTAATCAACATATAGGCATGCTAATTCACACATCCATCAAACAATTAGGCTAAAATGCATGTCCTATTCTCACTATAGTGCACACACCCGTCGTACAGCCTAGTTCTACGCATGTTCTTTTGCCTTTACAAAATCTAGTCGAATCATGTGATGTATTAACCCATAAATGGTCACAATAGATGTTGAACCGAAATCGAATCATCCGATGTGTCATTGATGACAACAGATATTAGACTCGATTGAACCATCCGATGTAACTCGGATAAATCACAACGCATATTGGACGGAAAAATGATCCACAAACAACAACCAATCACAATCTTTTCACTAAATTGTGATTGAATCGAACAAACATTAAATTAAATGATAGAAAATGAAAACTAAACATGAATATATATAAACAAATCCATAGTGAGGGAAATAAGAGACTAAAATAAAACAAATGAAAACATTAAATAAATAAATGACGTTTAGAGGGTTTTACAGTGATGAATAGGGAGGACTTAGGCCACTGAGGGCGCCTCCAAGTGTTTCCAAGTGTAAAATAAACGAAATGAGGTAAGGTTCTATTTATAGACAAAATAAATCGTCCTGCCTAATCAGGGATGCGATCGATCGCATCCTTGCGTGCGTTCGATCATCTGACGTGTGTTCAACCACAAGTGCACTGCAATGCCGCTTGCATTCGAGTTTAGGCATTGCGTTCGATCGCACATAGCGCGATCGATCGCATGTAACTGCCCACGGAGCAAGCATTGAAGCAATGGAGCATAGGGCCGGCTAGGGCAATGCGGACTTCACTGGCTGACATGGCTTGCGATCGATCATGGCCTCTGCGTTCGATCGCAGTGCGCTCGACCGCACTAAGTGCGCTCGAGTGCAATGGCAAGGGCTTGACATCTCTTAGCTCAAATCTTCCCTTCAAGCCACGTTTTCACGACAAGGACCTACAGCACAACACAACACAAAACATAAGATATTAACACAGCTAAGAGCCTAACAAACATAAGTTAAGGAGGGTCCAATATACAATATTTGATACCGATCATTCAACAATCGTTAACACACATGTAAAATCATTTGGTGAATCCATCCGTTAAAGAATCACAACGAGTATTTAATTGAGATCAAATCATCCGCCGTATCCGTAGATCACAATGGATATTAGTCTCAATCCAATCACTCGATGTACCCCTAAATGAAACACACTGAATATTAAACAATGCATGAAATCAAAAAGGTTCTCAATCACACAAAGTAAATTAAGCAATGGGATGGACTTTGAACAACAAATTTATAAAATATCAAATTGCATGCATAAAATGATGAGAATACAACAGTTATTCAATGACGAGGCTTCATCTTCAACCTTAGTTGAAGGTTTAGCCCCTTATGACAACAAAAGACATCATAACATCAATTGAATTCATGAAGAAACAAAACTTACAATCAAAAACCGTTTGCAAAGACCTAGGCATGACAAAAGTCGTGCTTTTGCTCTCTATGGTGCCTCCCAACATCGGGTTACAAGAGAAAAGAAAGATATAAATAATAAAAAACTTGGATTTCTGCTCTACCAAGTTAGCGCAGGTGCGCTCGATCGCACATAGGGTGCGCTCAACTGTACACAGGTCTTCACAGCTCATGCAGCGTGGCACTTAACAATGGCGCTAGGGTTTCAGCTGACGTGGGTACATGCTCGATTGCAGACGCTTGTGCTCGAGCGCAAATGTGCTCGATTGTAGCATCTGTACGCTCAATCGCACTACCAGGTAAGTTCTTCTCCTTTTGCTTATTTCCACCCTTAAATTGAATTCTTATGTCAGTGACCTACAGCACACTTAAGACACCAAAAACTAACAAAAACATTAGAAAAAGACATAGCTAAGAGCTTAACAAACATAAGTTAAGGGGCCCAAATATACAATATTTGCCACTCATCAGCCCGCTTAGAGATTCAGATTTTCTTGAGGTCCTTCTATTGGTTGCTGAAAATATATTAAAATAGAATGAAATAAAAAAGAAAACATATCAAATAATATTGTTAAGAATACCTCCTCGAGTGCTGGTCGGTTGGGGGCTTGGTTGCCCGCTTGGAGACGCACATTCATTGGATGTCCTTCGCTTGGTTGGAGTTCTTAGAGCAGTCGCTTTCCTTCCTCTTTCTAATAAAAACTAAAGAACATGGAAAAAACTTTGCAATGATTAACATACGATCAATTGAAAAGAATAAACTATGCATCAATACAAATCAAATAAAATAATATTATCATATGTACCTCCTCGAGTGCTGGTCGGTTGTATGCTTGGTTGCCCCCTTTTAGATGCAGATTCAATGTATGTCCTTTTCTTTGAGGGTGTAACAATATGGCCAGCCCTAGCTTTGACCCTTGGCCTTCTACGATTTCTTGACATAGAAATTTCACCCTCTACATCATGCCCTTCACAAGTATCGTCTTCACGGGCAACCCTAGGTAATTCATCCACGGTACCACCCCTCTCTCCTTCTCCATCTCCACCTTCATCTCCATGTCCATCCCCATCTCCATCTCCATCTCCCATCTACATGGTGTACATTTTTTAGAGCTTCAAGAAGGAAATGCTCCTCAACCACTACAGCATGGTCCACCATATGCTCAACATTTAGGTGAACTTACTCAAATTTGTAATCCGAAACAACATTTATAAAGTCTACCACGTCCGCATCACTATTTAAAGGTATCACATGCTGATGGTGGTCACTCATGTTGTACCAACATCTAATGTCGTTCACATACCCTAAATCATGAACTAGCTCTTCAATTTCTCATAGGCATAGGTAGTCAATATCATACCCGCTGAGTTGATGTATGTCACCATCAACATATGTAAATGGGTTATGGCACACTATCCCTCTATGATAGATTGTTATATTGATACAAGTCATTTATCTGTAAGTATAAAACAACAACAAAATATTACCAAATAAATAAATACTACATAATAGAATATTGCCTACCTAGGTAATAATTCAATTCAGAGGTGCAAATAGGACAAAAACAAAACAAAAACAAAAACAAAAAAAACACATTGTGTCATGATATTTACAAAACATTAACTATTGCAAGTAAAGGTCTAAATATAACAAAGATGCATGCAACATGCAAGTTTGCATGTCTATGAGAATGTGCATTGAAACCAATTGGCAATAGTGGACAATTTGTATGGACCACTAAACCACTACAATCAACCACCCACTGCCAATCCCTATCAATAAAATAACTTTTGGTTGAATATTCCAACACAACAGGCATGAATAAAGTGTGTATAAATTGAACACATAATGGACATATTTGGGATGGGGGTTTCGTAACACAAGAAAAGCTCTTTGAGCTTCAAAAACTGCAAACTAACCCCTAAAACTACAAAAAACATTTTAGGCATAAAAAAAATGCTTCCATTCCTTTCAATCAACAAAACCCACACAAAAAATTCAAAAAAAAAACAAAAAAACCTAAAAAAAAATCGAAACGGAACCTTAGTCCCAATCTCGGGTTTCGTACCTATACCGGTGCGTTAGGCAGAAAAAATCTGTGACGGAGACCGCCGATGGGTGGGTGGATGGGGGGTTGTCAATGCGCCGGTTGGAGGAGCTCCGTCGCTCTCACCTCGCCTCTTTCGTGCTTCACCGACAAATCGGGTTGGTGGATTTTTGGGCAGCGCCGGTAGGTAGGTTGTGATCGGTGCCAAATATTGTATATTTGACCCCCTTAACTTATATTTGCTAAGCCTTTAGCACTATTAATATCTAACATTTTTAGTTGTTTTCAGTGTTTTATGGTGTGCAGGTCATTACATCAACACATGGCTACCAAAAGGTAAAATGGACTTGAAGAGATGCTATGGACTTCCTGCCAGTGCGTTCGAACGCACTTGGTGCGTTCAAGCGCAAGTGTGGTCGAACGCAAGGAGCACGTTCGAACGCAGGTCCAGTCAGCCCGTGTCTCACGCTGTTGCCCTAGCCGGCCCTACGATTCCATCGCTTCCAGCTAGCGTCGTGGCAATTATCTGCATTCGATCGCAGAGTGTACGAACAAATGCATGCATCAGTGTGATCGAACGTAGGGCCTGCGTTCGAATGCAGCCCTATGACCTGGCAGCACACCAAGTTGCTATAAATAGACCCTTTAGTGCATTTTGTCCGGAGTTCTTCTTTTTGGGCTAGTTTTTAAGAGCATTTGTCATTGTTAGGCCCTACTCTGCCCATTTAGTTGTAATACTTTATTTTTAATTTAATTTAATGCATTCCTTTCATTGTTCTTTACTTTCTTGTTACATGGGTGGCTAAAATCTTCAACTAAGGTTGAAGATGAAGCCTCACCCTTAGCACTTATTTAATGCTTTTACATTTACGCATTTACTTTTCGTCATTTACAGTTCATGTTCATTTCATTGCAATTTATGTGACAAAGTTGTTATGGTTGTTGTTGTGCTGCATCGAAGTTTAACCCTCGTTGTGTTCCAAGCCGGGTGCACAACGGATGAGTGGTGCTCAATTAAATATCCACTGTCATCCATGGATACAGTGGATGATTCTATTGAGAATCACTATCCGTTGTAGCTCCTTAACGGTAAACGCATCAAGCGGTTCGACTAGCATCAAAATAGCAATAGAATATGACTTAAGTTCTAATCGATAGACGGAAGTGTGTGTTTTAATGTTTAAGCAAGTCTTTTTATTGGGTGAGGTGTAGTTTTTAACCTTAGTTAGTTTTCTCCATTCATTTACGTTTTCTAGAATAGTTTTCATTTTTGCAAGTTTTGTGTTTGATTATAGTACTCACTTTTTGAACTAGGCTAAAATAGGGTTAATTTAAGATTAATATTAGTTTTTGAGCAAACGCCATTCTCTGCGGTTCGATCCAGCATTTCGCAACGCTACACGGTCAACGACTCGTGCTATTGCAAGTGTAATCAAATTTGCATACCAAATTTTGGCGCCGTTGCCGGGGAACGGTTGTTTTTGTTTAAATTAATATTATTTTTAGATTGATTTTATTTTTCTACAAGTATTTATTTTATGCAATTTCAATTCTGTCCTTGGTTAATTTTTGCATTTTAATTAATTTTGGTTAGTTTTTAGAATAGTGTTTGGTAGTTTTTGGTTGTGTATATAGTTTTTGGAAAATCGGGCGCCAACAGTGCGGTCGAACGCAGTTCTTGCGATCGAATGCACTTCGGCCTATTCCATTCGGCCGAGTACCTACGCTCGTGTTACATGCTTCTACGTGCGAGCGAGCGCCTCTAAATAGATAAGCAGTGCAGTGCTACATTCGAACGCACCTCAGTTGCGTTCGAACGCACTTGCAGAGCCTGCTACATATGCGTGTATGCGATCGAACATGCTGCCTGCGCTCTAGCGCACCTCTGCTTCCTGCACCAACATACCCGAGGCAGTATGTATTTTTCTAAATTAATACAACTCCTAAATTAAACCACAGCTGAAAAATCGAGACAAAACATGCTCCAAAAAGGTGCAAAGTGAACTAACATATGCGCATGGGGTTTCAATTTTTCAAAAGACGTGCTTCTCAGAAACTCATAGGACTGCAATGTGTTAAAAAGAACCAAGGCTTGAATTGAAAAGAATGCAAATTTTTT